>JAKLMY010000261.1:0-41326 GCA_022814645.1 Ganoderma meredithae | reverse complement strand
GGGACTGGTACGGAACACGGTCCAGCCGCGTCGGGCGTCGGGAGCGTCGGGACACCGCCACGGCTTGAACATCAACATTTACTGCCGGTGTGCAGAAATTAGCGTGAAATATATTTTTGTCTTTTTCTGTTGCAAGTCTCCATAACACTTTTTTGTTGCGTCATTCACCCCTCTAATACGCTTTTACTTGCTAGGTCTTTTGGATCATCCCCGCTCACGAATGACCTGGCGGTCTATTTACAAGTATGCGAAAACTTACTACTTGACCACCACACTATAGACTCTAAGCCATCTTAACCCTTGCAGGAGCACATGCTGCCTCGTACTTGTCCACAGAATACGGACGGTACCGTCCCTCAAGTCCTTTCTCCTCCCTAGGACTATGTAGTCAGAACGGGAAATAATGGACGCACGCGCGAGAGTTGGGCTAGAAGAAGGCACTCACGAGAAGGGGATGTTTACGGTCCCACGGAAATGGGTGAACGCATCGAACGTCGCCTTGCCGAACCACGTTCCGTCTGGTGTGTCATCGTCAGTCGTGTTCTGAATGCTTAGAATCCGTTGCTCACATCCAGACTCGCCCTGCCCACTGAAGGGCATCTCGTGAACTGGACAGTAGGTGAGTACTGAGGAGTGATGTTAAACGACGGGCCCGCGTACCGACGAGCTGCATTATCATGTCGTTGAGGACGAGCTGTCCACTCCTCGTCTTTTCAAGGACTATTTCAAAATCAATATCGGTCCGCTGGAAGTGACTAGGACTCACTGACACTTGAACTTCAGGTCTTCTTGATTTGTGAACAGGTAGATCACGAGCGGAGTGCTGTGCCTGGACATAGTCCAATATCAAGGAGTTCAAGTTTCGTCTCCAACAGCGCGGCAAGCACATACATCGAATTCAGAACCTGGATAGCCCCGTCAACATCGTCGACGGAGATGATGGGAAGGATAGGCCCGAAGATCTCCCTAAGCACACGTCGCGCAGCCAGGAGGATACGTAAGTCATCCCTCGCCCTCGTCATAAAAACGGTGCTTACTCCTCCATCAAAATGTCGCCCACAGAAACGTCCACCACAATCGTCGGTGCGATGCTCTTGTCTTCGTGGGTCTCCCCACCAAGAACGACCTTCCCCTTCGTCCGTCTCAGAAGACCCGCCAACCGCGCATGATGCGTCGGGTGGATGATATTGCTCAAAGGCATCTCGCCCGTCAACGGATGGTCTCTCTCCACGTCCGGGAAGAATTTCCTGTGCGCCTTCTTCAGCCCCTCCACAAACCCAGCCACCTTGCTCCTCGGCACGAGCGCGTAGTCCGGCGCCACACAGATCTGCCCCGCGTTCTGCAGCTTCGCGTGCCACACCCTCCTCGCCACCACATCCATTTCCTCCTCACCAATGTCATCTGCGATGACCACAGGCGACTTCCCCCCTAACTCGAGCGTGACGGGCGTGAGGTGTCGGCCCGCGGCCGTCGCGACGATCCGCCCCACGCGACTGTTGCCGACGTAGAAGATGTGCGCCCAGCGAAGAGAGAGGACGTGCGTTGTCTCTGGGATGGCACCCTTGATGACGGCGTACGCGGCCGGATCGAGATATTGCGGGACAAGGCGGGAGATGAGCTCGCAGAAGGTCGGGACGAGCTCGGACGGCTTGAGGACGGCAGGACACCCGGCAGCGATCGCGCCGATCAGAGGGTTTACGCTCAGCACGAGTGGGGCGTTCCACGGCCTGTGCAGAAGGGAAGGGATGTACTAGGTCAGCAATGTCCTTGCGCTCCCTGGGGGCCTGTGGCCAGTTTGGGCAGTTCCGGTGCTTCAGGAGACACAAGCTGACGCTCTGCATGTCAGCGAATACCTACATGCGGGTGGCCTCATTCCCTTCTGAGGAACGGCCGACTATCGATCGTGTCGCCGGCATTGGTCACCCACCATCTTCCTCCAGGAAGCGATTTATAGCGTGTTGGGAACTCGTACGACAAGGCATTCATGGACAATGATTCGAAAAAAAAGCCTACTCACGAGATGACGAGCACGACGCCTTTGGGCTCCTTGTGGAGCGTCGCTCCCCACGAGCTGCGCCACGTCTCCTTGGTCGGGTACGGCGCTGGCGCAGTCCACTCCTCAAAGCTGTCGATGGCGTTGAGTACGGAGGTGACGAGGTGGGCCACCTCAGCGACGGTGGTCTCTATGCGGGGCTTGTTGAGGTCTGCGATAAGGGCGTCCTCGAATGTGGTGTGGTTGTCCTGGAGCATTCGCGCAACCTGGAGGAGCTGTGCACGACGGTATGCTAGCGGGCGGGTCACACCGGACTCGAAGGTCTTGCGCAGCCTCGCATATGTCTGTTGAATGGACGAGCAGCGCGTCAGTACTCCTCCTTTCACGAGCCTACCTGCTGATACAGCATGGTCGAGAGCCTGAGATCAGGGTGGCCCGCGTACCTCATCGATTTCCTGTATGGTCGAAAGCCTCAGCTCCGACGCCGCAACAGGCAACACCTCTGGGTGGAGGTTGGAGGGCATGAGGAAGGGGTACCGGCGGAGGAGTTGGTTCGAGTTTAAGGGAGGGGGTACCTGGAAGATGGCTGAGGATATGGCGCCTGATGAAGACTCGCGTCGCTGTGATATATACTCGTGAGTCGTGAAGCTTCCTGGCGTAGGGGGTGCCCATCGGACACGAGTTGAAGCCCACTGACACCACGTCAGCGAAAATAAACTTTGTTTGGGTGCTTGGATCTCGGGGAGGTCTGCCCTCCACCATCCCGGCCCCGGTCTGTCCCGCGTTTGCCAAGGCCTCCGGTCTCCAAAAGGCCATTCTACAAGCACATCGGGACCCAGGTACTCAATTCCCTTAGGGCTCACGTACCTCGTACAAGCCTCGACGACTCAGAGATGATCGTGTTAACAAATACTTGTTCGACGGTCCAGTGTCTTGACTAGGCATAAAGTTCCCGATCCTTTCCCCTTCCAGCCGAGTTAGCACCTCCTGGATTACTCACATATGGCAGGAAACTTTCTTTTTCGGATCTCAACGTCTTGAGCTACGTTCGATCTCGGCGGCCGATCGATCTACCTTGGGCTCAACCTCCTGCAATGTCGCAGCGGAAGGAAGTCAGTACAATTCCATACGCCGCTGCCATTTCGTTGGGTCCAGACTCCAGAGACAGCGACGCAGTCGCAATAGATCTATGGACACAAAGG
Source organism: Ganoderma meredithae (assembly GCA_022814645.1). Classification (NCBI taxonomy): domain Eukaryota; kingdom Fungi; phylum Basidiomycota; class Agaricomycetes; order Polyporales; family Polyporaceae; genus Ganoderma; species Ganoderma meredithae. The sequence goes on along the minus strand of JAKLMY010000261.1, from coordinate 38,131 downwards.
AGGCAAGCTCCGATTCTGAAAAATCTAGGGTTAGTCCAGAATGCCACCTCTTTGAAAATACTCAACTGCGATAGACCTACTCATACAATGTATAGGTATGACCACTTACGACACCAATGCTACAGCTTATTGGGTATCGTGACCCTCCCGGGAGCACAGGACGCCTCATATTTCTCCCCGGTGTACGGTCGGTACCGGCCTTCGAACATCGGCTCATCCCTGTGGGTAGGTAGAGGGAGTCGGTCAGCAAGGGACGCGGATGGCGGAGCACGTCATGCTTCAGTGGAACAAAACACGCACGAAAATGGCACGGTGATGGACCCCCGGCAGTGGGTGAACGTGTCAAACGTCGCCTTGCCGAACCACATTCCATCTACGTAGTGAGTTCAGGTCAGTATTATGCCGCATATTTTCTTTGGCGACGGGTCCGTACATCCAGACTCGCCCTGGCCACCGAAGGGCATTTCGTGAGCTATGAATCGGAGACGCGTAGGTCAGTACCAAAAAGATGCTCATTCTGGAGACTATACACACCGACGAGCTGCATGATTGTGTCGTTGAGGACAAGCTGTCCACTCTTGGTCCGTTCGAGGACTGCTTGGAACATTAAATCTGATCAAGGGAGTAGGGTAGATTGACTTACATTTGTACTTCAGGTCTTCCTGATTCGTAAACAGATAGATCACTAGAGGACTTGGCCTACAGAGCATTCAGGGTGAATGGCCATCTTCGCGCATATCACGACTACTTACTTCGAATTCAAAACTTGGATAGCTTCATCAATGCTGTCCACAGGAATAATCGGGAGGAAGGGCCCGAAGATCTCCCTGGCAGCACATCGCGCAGCAAGACGAACTGTGAGCATAGTAGTCACCTGCAGCCGGCACTCAGAAACAGCACTCACTCTTCCATCAAAACGTCGTCCACAGGCACGTCCGTCAATATCGTCGGCGCGATGCTCTTGTCCTCTCTAATCTCGCCCCCAAACACGACCTTCCCCTTCGTCCTCTTCAACAAATCCACCAGCCGTGCATGGTGCGTCGGGTTGATGATATTGCTCAGCGGGATCTCGCCTGTCAACGGATGTCCCTCCTCCCCATCCGGGAAGAACTCCCGATGCGCCTTCTTCAGCCCCTCGACGAACCTGTTGACCTTCGCCCTCGGCACGACAGCATAATCGGGCGAAATACACAGCTGCCCCGCGTTCTGCAGCTTCCCGTACCACACCCTTCGCGCCACGACGTCCATCTCCGCCTCCCCGATGTCCCCCGCGAGCACCACGGGCGACTTGCCGCCCAGCTCGAGCGTCACGGGTGTGAGGTGCCGCCCCGCGGCGCTCGCGACGATCCGCCCGACGCGGCTGTTGCCGGTGTAGAAGATGTGCGCCCAGCGCAGCGAGAGCGCGTGCGTCGTCTCGGGGATGGCGCCCTTGACCACCGCGTACGCGGCGGGGTCGAGGTAGGTAGGGATGATGCGCGCGATGAGCTCGCAGAAGGTCGGGACGAGCTCGGACGGCTTGAGGACGGCAGGACACCCGGCAGCGATCGCGCCGATCAGAGGGTTCACGGTCAGCACCAGCGGGTAGTTCCATGGACTGAGAAGGAGATGAGAACGGTCAGCAGGACGCTTAGGGAGTCGGATGGCTGTGGAGTCGGGACAGCTGGTTCATGATGCATGATGGCTTGGAATGGATGGCGCACTGCGATGGGTCAGAAGACGTGCGCGTGGACGCGGTTCATCCTACTGCACACGCAGCATAGGCAGTAAATGTGTGCGCCGTTTCAAATCGGCTTATCTGCAGCGAGTGAGAGCTCTGGGAAAGATGAGGAATTCTTGGCAAGCCTTCCGAAAGGCGCCTTTCCTCGGGCACAATGGGTGTATCGGCCTTCTTCTCGCAAGGTTGCCACCATTTTAAAACCTCTCTGTCCCAATATAAACTTGATAGAAAGCGTGCAACTCCCAGGTCGTTTCACCTCCTCCCTGGGGCGGAGAAATGCTCATTCCCTCTCGGTGTCGGGGAGCCGGCCATAGCTGCTGGTCGTCGCCTCGAGAAGCAACGAGAAGCGAGCACATCCTCTACCTATTGGCGATGGCTTCCCGCGGGCCACGGCGATGCGCTTCGCAGAACAGATCTCCGTCACGTCATACGGTGAGAACACGGGACGCACGAGAATAAGACGCGGACGGATACGGGGTTCAGGAGACCGCATATTAAGTATTCGTTACTCACGAGATGATGAGCGCGACGCCTTTGGGCTCTTTATGGAGCGTCGCCCCCCACGCGCTGCGCCACGTCTCCTTGGTCGGGCACGGGGTCGGCGCAGCCCACTCCTCGAGGTTCTCGGCGGCGTTTAGGGCGGAGGTGACGAGGTGGGCCACCTCGGCGACGGTCGTCTCCATGCGGGGCTTGTTGAGGTCTGCGATAAGGGCATCTTCGAACGTGGTGTGGTTGTCCTGCAACATGCGTGCGAGCTGGAGGAGTTGGGCGCGGCGGTACGCTAGTGGGCGGGTCACCCCGGACGCGAAGGTCTTGGATAGCCTCGCATATGCCTGTCTAACGGGTGAGCAGCACGTCGGCTCGGACTTCGTAGGCTCACGCACCTCGTTGATTTCCTGGGTAGTCGAGAGCGTCAGGTCCGATGGCGCGATGGGCGTCACCTTTGTATTACGGTCTGAAGACATAGCGATCGGGTTATGGTGGTGGGGCGGGTAAAAGTGTCGGAGCGGGGGCTCTAAAATTTGAAGAGCGTTGGCGATATGGCGGGGGCAGCAGTGGAGATTCCCATTACTATATGCCAGTGAGACTTTCGCGTGTGCAAGTTCGTCTGTTTCTGGGTCATACCAAGACTATGCGCGTTCCCCGGACTAGAAGAGCATGCGAAAGGAAATACTTAGAAGGACACATCGTTGACAACACACTACGTACTTATTCTCGTGTACATAGGGCAGCCGGGAGCCAGCTTGCCTAACACAGCCTCCATCCGCATTTGGCATTGAGCGTCCAGATCGACAGCCAGGCGTGAGACGATTCCCCCGCGGACTGCGAGGTTGATACTCCCCACCCCCAACATTCTGCACCTCCTGTTTCCAAACCATGCATATGTCTAACATCCATTTTCCTCGCTCGCTCAGCGTTGATTTTACACATCCAAATCCTACCATCGTCAGCGTGTATGGCATCTGTTGCGCCGCCGAGCATGTTGTCGATCGGCCGCCCGTCGCCCGACGACCCGACCATGAAGGCGAAGTTGATCAACATTCGGATTCTCGGGCATCTTCTCTGCCAGTCGTGTTTGCTTCAGGACGAAGCTATCTCCAGAGTGGCTATTAGCATTGTTTCATATCGAAGGCGCGCAACGGGATCTGATAAAGGGGGCGTTGAACGAGTTGGGCGAGTACTACAGGAATTATCTCATACGCCCATGTGAGTCCGAGTCTTTATCCGCCCAGATTGAGGTTGATCTGTCTGAAGCGGAAGCGATTGAGTTCGCAAGTTCAAGCGCCGCACCCCAGATATCTCGTCGCCTCCTTCTCGGCCCTCGTTCAAGCTCACAGAAGAGAAGGTCGACCAGATACTTGCAGAGACTCCCAGGAGGCATTCCAAGTGGAGAGATTTGGTGTGCCACATATCAAACGTCGTTTGCTCAGGTTTCGCTGATCTCATACCACGTGCAGGCAATGCAACGTGAGGATTTCCGCTGCATAGTCACGCGTGTGCTTGACATGCCTTACGCCAAAAAAAATCAACTTCCCGCCGGCACCGAGGTTCAGACCCTCGAGTTTTGTCATATCTTCGCAGAATCGACGAACTACGACATCGAGAACAATACAAAAAAGGTGAGCAATGTCTTGACTCTATCCAGGGCATTGCGCTGACCCCTCCGAAGCGCGACTACGGGTGCAATGCGTGAAGCCTGCTGAAGAGCTTTGGTTACACCAGCATTGTCAATGGACTCGCAACAGCTGAGAAGATCCATTCACTGGAGAACGTGATGGTGATGAGTCACACTTTGCACGACCAATTCGACAAGCTTCATATGTGGTTTGAACCGATTGAGGTGCGTCGTTGCCTTCGATTTCTATTTCTTGTACTTCGACTCAACGGCAGTCAGGGCGCCCCCAATCACTATCGGATATGCGCGGTTTGGCGTTGCCGAGTCCGCTCGCCGACGGGCAGGAGATCATCTTCCAGTCGACTGACCCCCGCTTAGCACCGCCCAACCCAGAATACCTGCGTATTCATGCGGCGTGTTGTAGGGTGGCGCACTTGTCGGGTGCATCTGGCCTCTTCAACGAGCTCGAAAGGGACATGGCGTCGGACCCTGATCCGACCACAGACGCGCCAGAGTTCGCGCGAGTGCACGCACACTTGACCGCCATTGAAGCCCATAAGAAGCATAGCTAGGATTTTGTAATGATATCTATTGGGACGAGGTTATTCTTTAAGCCTGCCGGGACGAGTACTGCCATGAACAGTCACGGGAAATTCTTGTCCATTTGTATCAGCTGGTGGCTCTATGCGTATGTCCTCCGTTTTTCTTCACGTTCGTTTTCGCCTGCTGCATCCCTTAACACACTCTCTGGTGAAGTCACCGCCAATGGCCTCATGCAAGGTCCATATGGAAATCGCCATAATTTGGGCAGGGGGCAGGTTGTCTCCACCGTGCCAAGTGTCAAGCATCCTCATTTTGCTCCGCTACGTCTCACGCATCCTCTACATCGACATTGACTGTCACCACGGCGACTAACGAAGTTGAGGAGGCCTTCTGGATCACCGACCGCATCGTGACCCCTTCCGTCCACAGGTTTGGCGAATTGTTCTTAGGAATAGGCCTCGCGACAGGAGTAAGGGCATTAGATATGCGGTAAGTGTCCCATCAAAGGACGGCATAAATGACGAATCGTACAAGGGCATCTTCGAATCTGTGTGTATGCTGTCACCCGACACTACTGGGCTGTCCATTCGCCGACAGACTCTCCGGTGACAAGCTCGGCGGGTTCAACCTCAATATGCACGGCCACGCCCACTGCATCAAGTACGTCCGCTCGAATAACATCCCGACGATGCTTTTGGGCGGTGGCGGGCACACGGTGAAGAACGTCGCGCGCGCGCGTGGACGTACTATAGCGAGACCGCTTGCGCCCTCGGTATCGAGCGCGACATCGACTTGAACTTGCCGTGGAACGAGTACTACTTCGAATAGTTCACTGGCAGCCCGCGGTACCGGTTCGGGGTGCTAGAGAACAACCTCGAAGACTTGAACATCAAGGACGGGTCGCTCGGCGAAATCTAGTGCGCGCGCTTCGCTTGTAACGAGCGCTATGTCGCGTGCGCAAGTATTTACTAGTGCTAATCAGGTGCTAATAGTGCTTACAGGGAGAAGTGCTTAAAGGTCCAAATTCCGACGGTAGCTCGTGACAAAGACATACAGCGAAGCCCCACGAGAACATGAAGTAATAGAAGGTGCAACTGAGAACGTCGGTGGCTTGCAATGAGTGTTTACTGAGAAAGTGGGCGTTTTCAGGTACAGTAACTATTTCACGAGCGCTGACTCGGAGTATAGCGATACTTCTGGCCGATGTGCCGAAGAGTTCACACACCGTGAACGTTTGAACCTAATGCGGCACTGGTCATCTACAAAGTGTCATGTCCGTTCAGCCTTCAACGTAGGTATCCTTCACAATCCAGCTGTATTTGATATCGGATGCTGATCTGTAGCTTCAGAGCCCATCCAGGCAAATCAATCCATCTCCTCGACCTCAACCACGATATCTTCCTCCACATCGTGTCCTTCCTTGACCTCCCCGCCATTTCTCTCTTGTCCAAGACTTGTCGCTCCCTTCACAATGCCCTCGCTGGGCAACTTCTCCGTGGTACAGTCTCGGTTCGAAGACCCCTGCTCGCTACTTTCAAGCAGTTTCTCGACGCGAAAGGCTCCGACCGTTCTCGACATGAATTTCTGAAACGCTGGCAGTTCACCACCGTCCCTCGCACCGCGACATATTCCCCGAGCCAGGTATCCCATGATGTGTGCGCCATCCTCAAGACATCCCATAATCTCGTCTTCCTGTCTCTCAACAAGGTCACCCCAGATGATTTCCAGCCGACAGACTTGAAGACCGCTTTCGCCGCCATGCCTCAGCTCCAGGAGCTTTCGCTCCTCTCAGTCGGCCCGAAATACGGAGACGTCCTTCACGGAGTCCTCCCGAACCTCCGTGTCCTCGAGCTCGACTTCTCCACGGACCGCCTGAGCCCGCTTAACTTCATCGCCACCCACCGAGCCACGCTCCGCGAGCTCACTCTCGAAAACATATGGCCTCAAGCCACCTTCCCCCCAGATACCCGCCCCGACCCGTTCCTCGCCGTGCGCCGCCTCCGCATAAGCCCCATCAGCTCCCCGAGCGGACTCCCGACGATCGCGCGCTGCTTCCCGAACCTCGACACGCTGGCCCTGCACACGGTCATCATCGACGAAGAGTGGCGGCAGCAGCACGGCTACTTCGCCGCCGTCCTCGAGCACGGCCAGCAGGGTGCCTTCGCCCCGCTCGTGCGCTGGTACGACCGTACCGCCGAGGCCGTGCGCGCCGCGGGCGGCACCTGGCCGCGTCTCGCGACGCTCCGCGTGCACGACTCGGTCGGACTATTCTTCGCGCCGCTGGGCTGCACTACGGACCGCCTCGAGGTCGTGCAGGCGACGATCATGCCCGAGCAGATGGCGCATGTCTACAGGGAGCTCCGCCCGCGTGTCGTCGTGCTGCCCCCCGAGAGCAGCCCGGACGCGTTCCTCGAGGCCGCGATGTGCCATCTGGTGACGCTCGAGCATGTGCCGTCTGTGTCGCATGTGGCGGTCTGCCTTTCGTCTGCAGTGGTGCCTGGGCTCCCGCTGGATGAGGTGCTGGTGAGTGCGACTGGTGGTGCAGCACGGACGGGGCATAGCTGACGGGCTTTCGAATGTACAGGCGGCGCTGAGGCAGGCGCTGTCGCGGTCGTTCGTGTCACACCTGTTGATCGAGCTTTCGTCACTTGGGGAGTTTGGACAGTCGGAGGAGCTGAGGGCGTTTTACCGAGACGCGAGCAAGGGGATGCAGCTGTTGTTCAACAGCATTCTTTCTCTGCGCAAGATATTCTTCGATATCGAGGGGCAAGGCTTGAAGGCCTGGGAGATGGATACTGCTGGAAGCGGAGGGTGGGTGGAGATGGACGAGTGGATGGCTCTCAGGGTGATCGCAGAGGAAGGTATGAGGGATAGCGGACGGGCGGACTGACCTTGGGGAGACCCAGTTATACTCGCAATCGCACATGGTCCGGCGATACCTACTGGAATTGACTCCTGTTGGTTCTTGCGAGAATCATGCCAAGTCCATACGTCTCGGCGAGCGCCACATTGTGGTTGAACGCGGTCTGTGTAGTGTGTAACTTCCACTTCCTGTCCCTCAGTTTCTACTCCTCATCCCACTCCGTCGAGAGCTATGTACATACTGATAGGCTTTCAGTGCGGAACGATCGATGAGCGGCGGGCGCCGGCACAGCCCGGGGACCAGATGCCGGCCATGAACCTTTGGTCGTTCAAGCTCAGAAGCTTCCGCTCATCGATTCATCAGCGGCCACCATCTTCCTCGTCATCGTGCGAGTGTCCCCAGTTCCTTGGTACTTATGGAGCAGGTCCTGACTACTTATGTTGTTTGTAGGATCCACGCATTGGCCGCGCGGCCATTCGTGAACTCGATTTCGATATACTATCGCAGATAATACCTTCCCTCATACGTTGCGACGTGGCTCGTCTCTCCCACACATGTCGCGCGCTCCGGAGTGCTCTTTCGCCAGAGCTTCCTCGTGGAGGCGTCACCCTAAAGGCGTGGTCTTTGGCGTCCTTCCTCCAGTTCGTTGACACGAAACACGGCTCAGGTCTATTGAGCTTCTTGCATAAGCTCATCTTCCCTGGGTCGATGTACACGTATGAGTCAATATCGCGCACCAATCAAACCCTGTCCGTCAAAGATGTTGTGCAAACACTGTCCACAATCCTGCTTGCCGCACGCGACCTCGAATCCCTGTCGTTCCTGCGCTTGAACGTGTTTTCATTCCCCCCTGCGACGCTCAAGGAGATACTCAACTCGCTCCCGCGCCTCCGAGAGCTGGAGATGTCTGTCGTCCAGAAGATGCACGAGGATACCCTGGGGCAGATTCTACCCCGCCTCAGGAAGCTGGTTCTAGAATCTTTTACAGGATGCAACGCAAGCACGTTCCTCCAGCTCGACCCCGCAGACCCGCATGCCTCCGAGCTCAAAGAGGTGGTGCTCCAGACGGCGGTATCCGAGTCCCACTCGTTCCCCGCCGTGCGCACCTTGCGCGTCAGCCCCGTGATGATGCCCAGCGACATCGACGCCCTCATTCACCTTTTCTCCAACGTTAAGGACGTCACCCTTGACCTCCAGTAAGGCTACGTGGAATCCGGGTACGGCGGGAGAGACCAGGTCTGGGTTCATCCTGACATCCCATGCACGGACCCCTCCGCGAAAGCGTGGCGCGCCCGCCTACTCAGTCGTCCCCAAAAGAATGCGGACGCATGCCCACACATCCAGAGCCTCATGGTGGTAGGGCGATCCATGGACAATGTCGCGTGGGCAGGGCTGACGTGCCAGGTGGCGCGGTTTGGAATCGGCTGCCAGCTCGTGAGCATCGAGGAGCTTCTTGGGGTGCTGGGCGAGTGGTCTTCCATCCCAGCATGTTCCATGCATCGTGGAGGTCGCGGGCCGTTGGGTGGGACCGGCTTCGCGTCGTCGAGCGCGTGCGATGCGTGACTCGGCTCGCGATAGTGCTCTGTCGGGGCGCGAACGATCCCGCTGGGCAAGCCTTGCGGTGGTCGGTGTGTCGATTCCCTTGAAATTTTGATATTTGTGGCCGGCAAGATCAAGTCATCGACGTTACTTCGCTGTGTAGGAGGAGTCTTTGGGCAACTGTTCGGTCTCCTGCCTCCTGCTCCGCCTTGAATTCGACCGCCATCCCATCAGGAAGAGATTTTGGGTCAACTCGAGAGGTTTCGCGCAGCCTTGTCGGACAAGATCCCATCGCTACGCACCCTCCTATTCCAAATAAACACGACGTCCTTCTGTGCTAGAAGAAGAATGAGGGTGCTAGAGGAGGGAAGGGTGGATGGAGTGAAGTGAGTGAAGATCAGGGGCGCATACTCAAATCTTATATTCAGCCCTGCGAGGGATGCAAGCAAGCAGTGCGTGTCGGATGCTTCTGCACCTTACCGCTGACGAATTCTGATTTATACCAGATCTAACGAATTGGATTCTGAGAGTAAAGAAACGAGTGGTATTAGGGCAGCAGGTCATAGTGTACTACTTGGGAGTTGTGTGCCAGTGGAGGCTGTTCTGTGTTGCTCGGCGCTACCACGACTGCAGAAGTAGCGATGTCGATGAACTGTGTGCATCAAGTTTACCAGGTGCTGGTATCAAGATGGTCCCCTCAACAAGCCCGTGACCCCCCCAGTGTTTCCCAGCGCAAGCCTAGCGTCAGATTGGAACTCTTATGATCAGGTATGCGCCAGCTATTCTCCTTGAGCTTGTGCAGACTCAGTACTCACTCACAGACTGCATTATACTGTTTCAGGTTTCAAATCACCTTAGTGGTGACAACAGCGGTGAGCTATGTTACGGTTTTAACCACACTGCCTACTGTAGAACGTCCACTGCGGCCAGACGGGAGATGACGTCAGGCGCCATCCAACTCCTGCAAGTACCGCCACCCCTATGTACTCTTCGCGTTTTTCCTTCGTCCCATCATCCTACCAGTTTTCTCCACATTTAAGTCGACTTTTCGCACAATGTGGAACATCATGGGCAACGACCTCTCGCGCGCCCGTGCGCTCACCGTTACCTCGCTCCTGGTCAACTTCGGCGCGCAGATCTACGGCATGGTAACCACCCCAAACATGAAGGACGTCGCAGACGTGGTGCGTCCCCGCCCCTGCCCCCGTTCACCTCTTCATCTCCTTTTCCCCGGCAGAGAGCTGACGATTTCGTCTTATCACTCTCCCCTCATGGCAGAACCACTATGCCTTCTCCCCAAACCCATACTTCATCGCTGTCTTCTTCGCGGGCCAAGTCGTGCTGCAGCTCGCTTGGATCCGAAAGCTCTTCGTGGATGACCCGCCGACGGGGTACCAAGCCGTCGCGCAGAACCCACCCTCGCCGAGCGCAGCGCGGGAGAGCACGACCATGTCGCCCGTCACGGACCAAGACGAGGACCGCGCGTGGAAGGCCGCAGTCCTGTACGCGCCAGTCTACGCGATCGGAAACCTCTGTATCAGTGCGTCAGCCCCTAAAGGGAATCCGAACAAATGCGAATATACTGACCGATACGCGTGCAGCGGGATGGCTGTTCTTCTGGCTGCACGAGATCTTCGTCGGCTCGCAGGTCCTCGTCACCATCAACACCCTCCTCCAGCTGGCCGCCGTGGCCGCACTCCCCCCAGTGCACCCCACCAGCCCGGCGCTGCACAAGCTCACGCACCTCGTCGCGAAGACGTTTGCGGGTATCGCCATCCTAGACTTCCTCGACAACGGCGCTGTCGCTTTCGTAAGTCCTCTGCTGTTCTCCCCTCTGGGGTATGCCATTCGCTGGGCTGATCGTCATGCTCGTCTTCAAAGCGATACCGTCCCCCACCGTCCTCGGTCGTCCAGGCGTTGACGTACACATTCTTCCCCCTCGCCACCGCGTGCTCAGGCCCGCTATTCGCCACTGTCCTGCTGTACGACGTCATGGCTGTCGCGGTCGGCCAGACAGGCGTCGAGGGCGCAACGCCGTGGCCGCAGAGACTGGGCTGGACGACGCTCGCCACGGCGATCATCCTCGGAATGAAGTTTGCGACTCGGGGCTCGCAATTCTTCCACTACCATTGAGAGAGCATCAACTGCTCCCTCCAAATAACACTCTCGGACAAGTTTTGGATATCTGCTGTATCATCAGTGCCAGTGCTCTTAGTCTTCCCCGCAGCCTGTTCGATCCTTGTGAACGAAACACTATCTCCGGGTAAAGGGCTTTTTGAATGAATATATGATACACCTGCGTTACATGCGAACACCTCGTTGGAGTCGTCAGCCAACAGGGCGAGGCGATCGCTAGAGCGGCGAGCACTCGCGATGCAGCCACTTGAGCGCGCGCTCGTCGTTCTTGAGCAGAGGCGCGACCTTCTCCTGGGTCTCCCTGTGGTATGCGTTCAGCCACTCCTTCTCCCGCGCGCTCAGAAGCGATATATCGATGAGGTTCTTGCCCATGGGACACTATGGCAGGGGGTCAGGCCATTAGAAAGCTCATATGACTGCGATAGAGGAAGAATGGGCGTACGAGGGTAACGTGCTCGAAGCGGAGGTAGCCCTTGTCGCCGAAGTTGTTCGGGGTCTGCGCGTCGCGGACGATGACAATGTTCTCGATGCGGATGCCGTACCGTCCGTCAGCGTAGTATCCGGGCTCTGCGACATACCCGGTTACAGATCATAGGAATGTCGAAGCAGAGGTGGAAAACACGCACCGTTGGAGACCGTCATGCCCGCTTTCAGAGGTGTGCTGTTGTACGCTGGGATGCAGTACAGTGAGTTCAACGGCAGGAGGCAGTTGTTACAAACGGATGACGTACCGATTCGCACGCCGATACCATGGGGGCCTTCGTGGACGTTCAGGAAGTGACCAACGCCGTGTCCCGTACCATGACTGTCATCCTGTGGCCTGAGCGCCCCGAGCCCAGGAAAAAGATCCCCATCACCCACCGATAATCTGTGGAGGGGCCAAGGTCAAGAATAGATCAGGACACTCAACGTGTGCATTACTTACCCAAACCATCCTCCCACAGTGGTCTCCGCGCGAAGGGGTCGCTAGCAAAAGTTTAGGCACTCGCGTTCGCACGCACTTTTAATCTGCACCGGGAGAACGTACAGGATGTATCCGGTTGTGCCGTTGGGGAACACCGCAACGTCGATGGCAATGTGGCCCTGAAGTACCCGCGTGAATGCACGCTTCTCCTCGGGCGTTGGTGTGCCGAAGTGCTTTTGCAAACATTCAGTAACCAGTAACGAGAATGCGAGAGCTCGCGTACGTATGTGCGGGTGACGTCTGTCGTGCCGTCGAGGTATTGTGCTTTCGACGTCGTATCTCAACAAACAGGATCCCAGAGCGTGCCATTTTAAGCGCTTACCTCCGGAGTCGCAGAGGTAGATCTGCAGGACAGCAGGATGCCTCCGTCAGTGACAAGGCCAGCGAGGGTGAAAATTAGATAAACCTGCTCCTTCTTGACGACCGCACAGTCGTCACGGTCGGGTTGATAGTGGATGATGGCTATATGCGTGGGACTGAGATTGATAACGGTAGGGGCCCATAGGTAGGATGCAGACATACCCCCATTAGGACCAGTAGCTGAGATAGTGGGGAACGACAGGCCCTTGAACAAGTCGTTTTCTCTATGGAAGAATGAGTGCCCGTAGTCACCACGGGCCCGACAAGCGGAACGTACGTACGAGCGGTATTTCTCGAGCTGGTCAGCAGCCTGGCTCTCGTTCAGCACCGCCCCTCCATCCAGCTGCTCCTCTAGCCAAGCGAAGTACCGGACGAGCGCCGCACCGTCACGAATGTGCGATTGCCTGAACCCTGTTCCCATGGCGTTTAACCTACGCTTCATGTTCTGCTTCACGCGCTGCGCACGTACCTTCCACTTCGACCTCGTTCTTGATCGCCTTGAGGTCTGTCACAGGAGAGCGCGCCACGATGATGTTATCCTTTTCAACGCGCAAGCATGCCTAAGTCAGCACATCGCCCGCGCCACATGCAGGCGTTCCAGCGCAGGTCTGGCGCGGAGTGCGAGTGTCCGCGCACCTTTCCAATCGCGTCTGCTACCGCAAGACTCGCTTTGTCGGAAATGAGGACTTTCTATATATGCTATTTAATATACGACAAATGTTCTAGAGAGAAGGAAAGAACGTACATTATCCTTGCTTTGTTTGAGCTCCGCGCCGAGGTGAGTGAGGTATGCGAAGAAGGTGTCGTACGGGTGAACCTCGATCTCGGACCCGAGGTGAGTATGGACGGATTCGTCAAATTGGGACTCGTTGACGAAGAGGAGGGTCTTTTCCGCATCAATGAGTCCGTACGCGAAGAAAACTGAGGGCGCGTATCGTTAGACAAGCTTCTGGTAGTGGTCTAAACAGGGCACATTAAGCGCACCAGGGTTAAAATCGATGTCAGAGCCCCGGAGGTTGAACAGCCAGGCCACCTCATCAAGCATGTTGACCACTGTAGCCCTCGCCCCTTTCTTCTTGAGCTCTTCCCGGAGCAGCTCGAGCTTGGCCGTGTGCGATTTTCCTGTCAGCTTGAGGTTAACCCGTCTGAGCGACGCATATATCTACCCCAGAACCCAAAACGCCAAGGTTTCCACCTCTGGCTGCATCCAGCTCTAATAATACATACCGGAGAACTTGACCTCTAAGGGAGACACAGTGTTCGCAGGTCGGGAAGGCCGGTCGGACCAAACCAAGTCGACAAGGTTCTTCGGGAGAGATACCAGGTCTGACTGCTTAGGCTCAAGAGCTTTCTGAATAACTTCGGCATCCGCTATTGCAACAGGCCGTTACGGCATTCTTCTCGGGCTAGTCTTAGAGGCAACTCACCAGCAGCGATGAGGGTTGGATCAACGCCAATGCGCGCGTGGCTGTCGAGGTTCTGTATAAGATCACATACGGCGTCAACAGTGTCCCGACGCGCGTAGAATGGGCTCCCTGCCGACCTTGGACAAGAATTCCTGCCAGGTGGGAACATCTCGGAGGAGCTTGAGCTGGGGGCCTTTCGGTGAGACACGATTCACTTACTTGGGAGGCCTTGTTTCATCAAGGTCCAGTTGCTATTCGACCACGGTGCATAGCATTGAATATGTCGATTCTAGGTGATAGGTAATACACGCACTGGTCCAATTGCTTCTCGGCCTGTAGGAAATACCTCCCATCCGTGAACAGATACGCGCCGTTCGAGGTCACAACCGCGCAACCTAGCAAGCCCAGCAGCTCATAGCATGAACACCATGCTCTATGATTGAACGAATGGGGAAATGCCATGCACCGGCTGATCCATTGAAACCCGAGATGAAGGCCCGGCGTTCATCGCAGTGCGCGATGTACTCGCTGAAGTCTGTCGGAGATCAACGCAGATCGTACGCGCATCCTGAAGCGGTCCTGGGGACGAGATACTTGCGCTGGTCCTCGGTGGGCACGACGACGGCTTGTACGTTGTATTCCGGCTTCTCCATCAGCTCGCGCAGCGCCTGGAGGCGTGCAGAGGTGTTGACGGTGGCGTGAGCAGCCATGCTGGCGAAGAATCGTGGCAGTCGTGGTGTCCTGGCTGTCGTAAAGAAGTGGGCAGAGACCGTCCTGAGGCGTAGAGGGAAGAAAGGGAAGGCAGGACGGAAAGCAGACTGCATTCGATTTCGGGATGGGGGATGGGGACGCGGACCGGAGCAGCGAGCTTCGACACCGCCGCCTGAGCGAATCGGCGGGCGCGTGAGAGGCGTGGCAGCGACCTCTCTCCCGTCCGCACCTCGCCCTCGTCCAGCCCCCACGTCCTCTTTCCTCACCGCCGCCTCCAACCCCCCGCACCTCTCCCTCGACCCCTATCTCCGCCTTCTGCTGCTTTTCTGGAGCTTTTCCCTGCTTTCCCTCGCGTTGCTTCTGCCGTAACGAGACATTTCTGATAACTGGACTCCCTACACACACGCTCCTTCTCTTGCTCCGCGCATAAATCATCTTTATTGCTCGCAATACCCCCTACGACATCTATGCAATGTTAGAAGACAAGTACATCGGGCTCGCGCTTGCCGTCTCGAGCTCATTAGCCATCGGCACAAGCTTTATCCTCACCAAAAAGGTCAGCTCTCCGCACCAGCTCTACCGTTATCCATGTCGCGACTCAGCTGCTACCGCACAATAGGGTCTCAACCAAGCAAGCGAAGCGTCCGTATATTCCTCCTCCGCGTCCGACAGCTACACATATCTCCGCAATCCAATATGGTGGGCGGGAATGGCGACACGTAAGTGGGAGCATTCTCGGACGTCCTGCCCCCGGGTCTAATTCAGTTCGCAAAGTCATCGTGGGTGAAGGTGTGTGCCTCATTCTTTTATCTCCCGCATTGTGCGCCGTAATGCGTCCCTGGAGCCCTCCTGCTTAACCCCTTGCGCAGTCGCGAATTTCGCGGCGTACACCTTCGCTCCTCCAATACTCGTCACGCCTCTCGGCGCTCTCAGTGTCATCATCGGGTACGCCTTGCCACGCTCACGGTCCATTGCAAATAACCTTACCTAGTGGTGCTCGCAGCGCAATATTGGCCTCTTTTCTGCTGCACGAAGAACTCGGCCACCTCGGACGTGTCGGATGCTCCTTATGTCTGCTAGGTTCTCTTATCATTGTCCTCCACGCCCCGCCAGACAAGGAGGTCCAGACGGTAGATGAGATTCTCGAGTTTGCTAAACAGCCAGGTGCGTGCCGTCTCTTTTGAACGTAATTTCGAGCTTTGCCGCATGGTCGTCATCGTCGGGTTATGCGCATCATACCCAGCGCACCCCTTATTTGTAGGGGCTGTCATCGCTCGTTGCGCTCACAAACCTGGAGTCTGAGTTTTCTCGCGAAGCGCCTCTCGAAAACATGCATATAATCGGTGTTGGCCATAGTATGCATGCATTATGCCTGGGTTCATCTTCGGTACATGTTGAAGTGCGACACACGCATCCAGTTATCTCTGTAGAGATGGCTCGTGCACTCCAATACAATGCTATACCGGAAGGTCTACCTCTTCATGATCCTAGGCGAAGGGCATATAATGCGGAAATATTGGTGTGAACTCCGTTCGTGATGACGAGACTAACCTTTTGTATGCATTCGTGGTTCTTTTCGTGGCTAACTGTGGCCTTCAATGTAACCCAGGGTTTATGCTGTACTGTTTCACGGTTTTCGTGTTCAGCGTCGTGATGATATACGGTGTCGTGCCAAAGTACGGCCGGACGAATCCACTGGTGTACATATCGATATGCTCCCTTGTCGGCTCGGTATCGGTCATGGCGATCAAGGGCTTCGGTGTCGCGGTCAAGCTCACGTTCGCGGGCAACAACCAGTTCACGTATGCAAGCACATACGTCTTCGGCATCACCGTCGTATTCTGCATCCTCGTGCAGATGAACTACTTCAACAAGGCGCTGGACACCTTCTCCACGAACGTGTTCGTATTCCCTTCCCCTTCCTCCGACATTTCTTTTTCTTTGGCTGATACGCGCGTTCAGAGTGAACCCGATGTACTACGTCGGCTTCTCGACGGCGACGATCGTCGCCTCCGTCATCCTCTTCCAAGGCTTCAACACCGACGACCCCGCCAACTCCATTTCCCTCCTCGCCGGCTTCATCACCACCTTCCTCGGCGTGCACCTCCTCGAGATCTCCCGCAAGCCCGACCCGTCCTCCATCCCCGGCGGGCACCCGCACTCCGCCCTCGAGGCCGGGCTCATGAACCCGCGCCTCAGCATCCACGGCCGCATGTCGATCGACGGGTGGAGCGGCGCGGCGGGGACCCCGATCGGGAGCACGATGCCGACGCCGTGGAGCGCGGGCCCCGGGTCCGGGCACGGGCGGCGGAGCTCGCTGTACCGGCACCAGACGCAGACGCTCTTTCAGGCGTTCGAGGAGGATGAGGACGAGCGCGGCGCGGACGGCCTGGGGCTGGACACGCTGCGCGAGGTGGAGGACGACGAGCTCGAGGCAGACGAGCGGACCGCGCTGCGGTCGGGGCGGCGATTCGGGAACGGGAACGGGAACGTGCACGGGTCGTCGCGGAGCCATAGTGGGAGCAATACGCCGAGAGAGACACGCTCGCCACGCATATGACCAAGTGGAGGGGGCGGGGTGGGGGCGGTGCGAAACATACCGACTCTGTTTTGGAGATGGGGACGGAGGCGGGTGCGTGTACATAGAGCGTGGCGCGTCGTCGCATGCGTTTGCTTGCTTGCTCTCGCTGTCGGACTGAATATTTCTTACTTTAAGGCGCCGTTACGTCACTATCGCTATCGCTGTACTGTGTACGTACATGCGTGCGTGCGCGGCCTCGTGCGTTTTGTATAATGTGGCTGCGGTCGGTACGTAATTTACAGATACCCTCGAACGCCAGTGGGCTGCACGGCTACTCACCTGGCTGGTCTCCTCTCAGCTGTCCGCTCCTCCTTTCGACTTGAAGATCGGATTTGGTATTCTTGATATGTCCGGCAACTGCGGCATAACACCCGTTGAATGAGTGGTAAGTCGAGGCGACAGGGACAACCTGTCACATCGATTGAAGTACTGTAGTTCCCTACCGCAGCACCTCCTCGGAACCTTTGACGACGTCTTCTCGACCTCGAGGGGCCCACGTCCACATAAAAACCCAAACATCCCTGACATCCCCCCTAGCTGCTGACCATCACCCTCGCACCTTACGCTCTTCCCCTACACTCCACTCCACTCCCTCATGGCTGGGACGAAACAGTTGGTAAGTCCACTTGGGTATATTCATTCGTGACACTTCCAAACCTGAACCACTTCTCCCCCAAACCAAGAAGAAGACGACGACGACCGTCTCTAAGCGCTCTCGCCCCTCGAAGGGCATGCCCGACGACGACAGCGGCGACGACGGCTCCACGCTCAACGGCTCCGAGTCCGATAGTTCGGGCACCGGCCCATCGAAGCGTGCGACGCCCGTGGACAGTCCGACGGTCAAAGCTGCGAAGGGGTTCGGCATAGGGCTGGCGTGCATCGTGGGGATCCCAGTTGTGGCCGCGCTCGGGACGGCGGGCGGGGTGCTCTACGGGGCTGGCAAGATCCTGCAGGGGGTGGGGACGATCATCGCCGCTGGCCCCGAGGCCGTGATCAACGCGTCAGGAGGGAGCGATGACTCTGCGCCGAAGTCCAGTGGCAAGGGGAAGAAGTCTGGGTGAGAGTCGAATGCGGAGCGTGGCAAGGCTCGTTATGTATGAATGAAGGTTTCTGGTGAGCCCCTTGCTCGACAGACGGGTGTCAGTGGACGTCATTGACCTCCTTCCAGGCGTAAGGTGTTCGACATCTGCTCTGGCGTCTCGTATCTCCTTCAGCGTCCCGTCTGCCTAATTGGGCATTGGTCGCCCGACGTCTCCACCTGCTATCCGTCCTGCCATCCCTCGCCTCTCCTGTTATTCTCCTCTTCTCTCCTTTTCCCACCCTCACGCTCTCGCTTCTACCTTTCTGAATACAGCTTTTTTCAAGTATCTCCTCATGTTCTATCTGTGTACTTAGTATGCCTGTATTGCTCGTACGGGGACTTCAAGTTGAAGCCCCAGCACAGCCAGCACTCGCGATACAACACTACTCACACATCTCCCTCGCGTGTCGCAAAGCTCCAACCCTCGTGTTTCAGGCACCTTCCAACACTTGCGCTCAACGCCAAAGCACAGAAAGACCG
This sequence comes from Ganoderma meredithae, assembly GCA_022814645.1. NCBI lineage: Eukaryota > Fungi > Basidiomycota > Agaricomycetes > Polyporales > Polyporaceae > Ganoderma > Ganoderma meredithae. The sequence continues at coordinate 19,634 of JAKLMY010000261.1, read as the reverse complement.
GTTTATCACACGGGGATACAGTGGTTATCGTCATCAGGTCGAGGTCGTGTTTCAAGCCAGGTGGAACTGTCTGAAGAGATGTCCAAGATATTGTACAACAGAGATCAAATGTCATTCATCGCCGTCCAGCAGACGTACTTGTCGCGACCTACAACGATCCAATCAGTCCGTCTCCTGGAACGGCCGATCGACGTTCGCGTCCCCCTCGAGATCCTCGCCCTCCAGCGAAAGCCGCGACACGAGCACGCTCATCTCGGCAGCGAGAGCCTCCTGCAGCTCGTCGACGTAGTCAGCATCGTCCCGAACGGGCGCGTTGACGTCCCACGTCGGGAGGTCGCCGCGCCATCCTCCGCCTAGATACACATGGTTCATGAATCCGCGCCAGATGGGATCCAGCGAGAGGATTGCTGCGTCGCCGATGACGATCAGGAGGGCTTTCGCACGGGTGATCGCCACTGCCACACGCACGTCGCGTCAAAGATCAGCTGAGGCCGTGAATCAAGGGAAAGAAAGGCCAACAACGTACCGTTGAAGCGACGCGGGTTGGAGACGAAGCCGAGGGTGAACTTCGCATCGTATGCGAGGAGGTCGGCGCTGCTCCGGACGGTGGAGATGATGATCGCGCGGCGCTCTTGGCCCTGGAAGATCTCCACGCTGCCGACGTCGACGTCCGGGATGTCTGCCTCCTGCAGCAGCTTGCGGATCTTGCGCACCTGCGCGTGGTACGGCGTGATCACGCCGATGTCTTTCGCCTCTGTCCCGAAGCGCGCATTAGCTCCGCACCCAGCGTGGTGGATTCCACTAGTACTCACGGATCGGGTGCTGGCGATCGGCCAACAGAGCCTGGACGTACGCCTTGACCTCCGACGCCTCGTCGATGTTGAAATACGACGGCGACGTCGACTCGCGGTCGTTGTGTCCCGCGAGGGAGTGGAAGACGACCGGGAACTTCGGGGAGACCAGCTGCGACGACCCGAGGAACGAGCTGATTGCGCCGGGATCGCCGCGCACCTCGAGCTCGCTGCCGTAGAACTTCTCGTTGGGGTAGCGGAGGATGGCCTCGTGCGACCGGTAGTTCTGCAACAGCTTGACCCACCTGCGCGCACGCGGTCAATACGTACCCACAGCGGGAGAGTGTGTGTGTACGAAAGGCGGCTTACGAGCGTCCGCGACCGGTCTGCGCACCATAGATAGGGCGCTCCATTAGCCGCTCCATATAGCTGACCCCCAGCCCGTGCTCCCTCGCGATGCTCGAGCGGATGATCGGGCCGAGCTGTTTCGGGTCTCCAGAGAGGACGATGCGGGTGTCGTCGGACACCATGGTGTTGATGGCGGTGAGGACCTCCGGCTCGGTCGCCTGGCCGGCCTCGTCGATGAATATGTACGCAAAGTGCCCGCGTGCCATGCCGACGTTGTACGCGAACGAGGCGTTCCCGCACGTCGTCACCACGACCCGGTACTTGTTCAGAGTCTCCAGCGGCGGAATGCCGTAGTGGCTGGTCATGTGCAGCGTGTATGGGACGAGGGCGTCTGGGACGCTCCTGGGGTCGCGGGAGGCGGCGTTGCACCTGAACATCTCTTCGGGGGTGAGGGCAGCGGAGAGTCGGAGAGCAATGATGTCTGCGGCGCTGTTGCTCGGGGCACATGCGAGGACCTTCGCATCCTTATCCTGGTGAAGTATCTGTCGGATAGTTTCGACGTCCGTCTCTGTCTTTCCGGTGCCCGGCCTGATTGGGGGTCAGTCAGATGTATCTTACGCCACTTGAAAGGTACTTACGGGCCCCAAAGGCCGAATGGCGCTGACTTGGGGCGAAGGCGGAGGATGGATTTCACAGCAAGGAGCTGGGCAGGGTTTGTCCCGATGAGTTGGTTGAAAAGGGTGATAGGCTGCTCGTTAGGTTCGAGGGCTCGTTCGAGGCCTTCGTGCCCTGGAGTCGGGAACAAAAAACGTTGCGGATTTGGTGGGGATGAATTCAGGGCCTGATGTTGCCTCCTGAGCGGAATACGGTTCAGTTGGAAGGACACATTGTATCTTCTCCCGACGCCCTTGAAGGAACCGTGGAAGCTGACTCGGATAGTCTCCATATAAACGTCGTGCACGAAACCCTCGTAAGTCCGCTCATCTGCGCCATCCGCTGCTTGGACCTTTATAGCGTCACCTAGAAACAATGGTGACTATTCCGAAGATAACATCTCTCTGTATACACATACCGATCATGACACTGGGTCTCTTCTCTGCCAATCCAGGCACCTGAAGGCTGTGAACATATAGATTTAAGTCATGATCTCAAATGCCAAGTAACAGAAAGAAAGACGCACGAGTACAAGCGGCCATCTTTGGAGAAAGCAACGTCTGCCATGTCGTATCGCCGTAGGTCTTCACTGAAACAAGACTCAGACAAAGATCCCTATGGAGGTTTGAGGACGCTTACACCATCCGATCTTCTTCGATCCACAGCAGATTCGCGAAGAAGGTAGCATGACTGGTCAGCTGGAGCGGACCAGAGAAGTAGTTCTCCCGTATGCGAGTCTCGATCTCCTCGGGGGTGCCCGACCGTAACGCCTCCGCCAGGTTTGCAGGGATGCGAGCCTTGGGGAGCGTCTTGATGTACTGCGCAGCTATCAAGGACGGCGGTCGCTCGCCCGAGACGGTGGGTAGATCCTTCCGCCATGGTACACGTCGATTGCGGACGTATGGCGTAACGGGCTTGAGTGCGTCGTGGTCGGCGGCATCGCCTACGACGACGCGCAGCCCTCGAATGATGACGAAGGGCTTCTGGTTCGCTCCTTGAAAGGCGATGGCCACCTGTGCGTCGAAGCGTCCACGGCTCTCGCTCTGCAATCGCACAGGTAGAGAGACGCGTTGCCCTCTGGCGAGATGTACGCGGGTCGCATCTACCCCAAACCTTTAGGGCCAGAGATCAGATAGACGCGATCTGGAGTGCCACCGATGAACTTACGCTGTCCGCTTGCGATTCTTGGAACCAACGCGTCCTACAGGGATCACATCGGCAGAAACGAGCGTAACGGAGGCATCATTGTCGGTTGACACCAGGAGTTCTGAGTTTACTCCCTTCTTCGCTGCAGGCAACGCCACGATCCCGAAGTCAAGGCCGTCCTCGGCGTGTGACACGCTGACGCCCTCCCGATCTTGCGATGCACGCGCGAAGACCGCTTTGTAGACCGTGTGCTGCTGTTGAGTCTTATGTCGTCGACCGGCTAGGTGGGGCTCCCAGGCAACGAGGTCTAGGACCATGTTACAGGTTTCACAGCGTTTCAACCGAGGCGCACTGGCCGGAGGGGCAACTGGTTGCATCGAATCAGGTTCGACGCCTTCCCGAATCGCGTTCTGTCTGTGATGACGTCCTGCAATATGGACCTCCCATACCCCGGGCTTGCTTGTCACGGGTATGTTGCAGATAGGGCAATAGACCCACGTCGGCCGCTCGAGAGACTTTTTATGTTGGCTGCTCTTGAGATGTTCGTCATAGGAGGATGCAGGGTCGCAGATGACGGCGCATAACTGGCAGTACTTGGCATCGTGCACTAGAGTGCAAGAGGTGTCAGTACAACCTGTGCCGTAGAGTGACTGAGGACAATAAACGAAGAGAGGCTGGATCTGAGTCATGGCAGAGAGTAAGTAACGGGTAGGTCAGTGGTGTGGTAGCTTGCAGCTGAAGTAAGGCACGCTACTGTCATGGCACGTCGCCGCCACGAGGCAAGCGCAATGCTCGGGAGCATGGCAGCCACGTCGACGGCTACATCTGGAGATCGATCCCACCTTCCCTTCTTTGCAACCTAAAAGTGACGCCGCCACATATTTATCGCTGGTCCCCTCCCTGCGTACAGGCGCCAGTGCCAATAATGACCGTTCGTGGCACTCACAACCCTCAAGCACTTCCAGGCTGCTCGTTTTCAACGAACTAGGCGTACTAAACTCACGGATACTGTGATAATTTGTACGTTCCCTGCCGCTGGGCGATGTTCCAGGAGTCTTGACAAAGTATCGAAGGAGGAGCTCGAGCGTACAATTGAACGTCACGGTAGCCTATCCCACGAAGCTACCATTCTCTCAGACCGGTCTTTCCATAGAGACGAAAATATCTTCAGCCATTTTAAGACAAAAAGCAGAAGCAGAACATTGCTTACTCTTGAAGCCCCAGTCGCCGTCCAGCCGAAGCTCCAGCTCCCAGCCTTTCAGGCCATCCGTGTTCGTGGTACAAGGGACGAAAAGGAATAAAAATTGTTGGCGGGTATGTGTAGAGTACAATATAGCGAGTGCCAGCGTCGATGATGGAGTGACTGCGAGCAGAGGAGTGCGAGATTGTGGATGATGGTCAGGTCCAAGTTGTTTAGCGCTCTACAGAGAGCAGACGCCCCAGGTCGGGTACGGTATACCACGACCTCGGCTTGCTTGTTTAGTGCATTCACACACTGACACGGTCTTGTATAAAGGATCCCGATAACATACTGTACATGCTCGCTTAGAGCCAACAAGAAGTCCAAATATTCTACTAATCATCCGAGGTGCTGAGCGTTAGTCCACAAGCTCAAGTCGGGTCTCAATCCGTCTCCATAAAGTACCGCTCGATATTCGCTTCAGCCTCCAGGTCCTCTCCGTCCTGTAACCGTTCCATAAACGCGTTCATCTCTTCTGCGGCAGCCTCTCTAATCTCCTCCGCGTAATCACCCGAAGCCTTAACCGGGGCGTTGACGTCCCATGTCGGGCCAGCTCCTCGCCATCCGCCGTGCAAGTAGATATAGTTCATAAACCCGCGCCACAGCGGGTCGATGGACAGCACGGAGGGGTCACCGACGACAATCAGCAGCGCCTGTGCGCGGGTCACAGCCACTTTGAAGGGGGCACGTAGCGCGTCAGATTGTGCTCAGTCTGGCCACACAGTAGCCACATACCGTTGAACCGGCGAGGGTTCGACACGAACCCGAGCGTGAACTTGGCATCGTACGCCAGCAGCTCCCGGCTGCTTCGGACGGTGGACATGATGATAACGGGACGTTCCTGTACCGCATTCAGCACGCTTGCGAACGACGTCGGACATCACCACCAGTCACAACACGAAACACACCTGCCCCTGGATATTCTCGACGCTGGTGACCATAACGCCCTTCGGAACGCCGGTCTCGCGGAGCAGCTTCCGGATCTTCAAGACCTGAGCGTGGTACTGCGTCACCACCGCGATGTCCTCTGGACCTACTCCGCACCAAGTACCAAGTACCAGTACCAATGAGCAAGCAATACACAACGAGAAGCTGTAGCGGCGAGAGCTACGGTACTCACGGACAGGGTGCCTGACATCACCAAGGAGCGCCTGGATGTACGCCTTGACCTGGGACGCCTCGTCGACGTTGAAGTACGACGGCGAGCTCGCCTCGCGCTCGTTCGTCCCGCAGATCGCGTGGAACACGACGGGGAAGCGCGGCGACACGAGCTGGGGCGACCCGACAAACCGGTTGATCGTCGCAGGCGCACCGCACACCTCCAGCTCGCCGTCGTAGAACCGCTCGTTCGGATAGCGCAGGATCGTCTCGTGCGACCTGTAGTTCTTCACGAGTTTGATGTACCTGCGAGGGGTCGCGGCCACGCTTAGTGTTCTATATCCTCTTGTACGTGAGAAATGTGAGGAACGACGCACGACATCCCGCGCCCCATGGGTCCACTGTAGAGCGGCATCTCGGTGAGACGCTCGAGGTAGCTCTTCCCCAGTCCAAGCTCTCGGGCGATGCTCGACCGGATGACGGGGCCTAGCTGCTTGGGATCCCCAGCGAGGATGACGATCGTGTTCGCGCCTGCCATGGCCTTGATCGCCGTAAGGACTTCGGGCTCGGACGCCTGACCAGCTTCGTCGACAATGATGTGGGTGTAGTGCCCTTGCGGGATGCCGATGTTGTGTGCAAATGATGCGTTTCCGCACGTCGACACCGTCAGCCTGTACTCCATAAGCTGGTTGCGGGAAGGCAGAGTGTAGTGGTCGCCAGCGTAGTGCGTATATGGGACGAGCGGTGCGGAGACGGACGCAGGGTCGCGCGACGCTGCGTTGCACCGAATCATTTCGGCAGGGGTGAGTACGGTAAGCCGTTCTGCGATGATGTCGGCCGCGCTGTTGCTCGGGGCGCAGGCAAGGATCTTGGCGCGAGGCTGACGGTGTAGGATCTGTTGTATTGCTTCTACCACCGTAACCGTTTTTCCAGTCCCGGGACTTGGCAGATGCGATCATGAGCAAGGTTGACATGGAAGAAAGAGAAAGATCTGCTCACGGCCCAAAGATGACGAACGGCGCCATTCCTGGTTTCAGGCTCGCGATAGACTTGACCGCCATCAGCTGAGCAGGATTACCTGCGATGAGATTGTTGAACAACGCGAGTGGGACCTCTCCTGCTGCGATGGGCCGAGCAAGGCCAGGCTGTGTCTGATTAGGGAACAAGAGGCGCTGGGTCGCCGGACTGGTGGCGCACAGGGCCTGGTGCTGACGTCGAAGCGGCGTGCGGTTGAGTTGGAAACATACGTTGAAACGCTTGCCCGTGGCGTTGAATGACCTGTGGAAGCTGATTCGGATGTTGTCAAGTCTGACGGTGTGGACGAAACCTTCATGGGTATGGTCGCCTTGAACATTCGCCTCCTGCACTTTAATGGCATCTCCTGATTGAGAATAAGGGGTGAGGTAATGATGATACTATAAAGGGGCTGCGCACCGACGACAACGCTAGGTCTCTTCTCCGAAAGACCCTCAACGTGCAAACTGCCAGGGATTGAACATCAGCATTAGGCGAAGACCGAGCGATAATTGGTCCAAAGACCCACGTATACAGGCTCCCTTCCTTGATAAATTGAGCATCGACGAGGTCATACATATGCAGGTCTTCTCTAGGGTTCGAAGTCAGCGAGACCAACGTATGCGGTGGGGTTGAGGAGAGGACCTACATGGTGCGGATTTCTTCAACCCACAATAAAGCGCGGAAGAACGACAAATGGTTTCCCTTGGACAAAGTCCCGCTACCAATGTAACGCTGTCTAATGAAGCCAATGGTGGCTACATCAGGCTTCGTCTTCACTATGTCGTCGAGATCCCCAGGGATGGGGGCGCGCGTGAGCTGTTTCACCCAAGGAATGGCGATGAGCGCTGGAGGGCGATCACCCGAGACGACGGGGCGGCCATGGTGCCATGGTGCGCGTGGTCGACGAACGTACTTCGTGATGGGCTTGAGACGTTCGCGATCGACTGCTTCACCTACCACTGCCTTGACAGTACGCCAGATGGAAAACGATCTCGAACCTGTTCCCTGGAAGACGATCTCGACCCTCCCTTCGAACTGACCACGCTGGTCGTGGCGGAAACGGATAGGAAGGAGGAGTGTCTGGCCATGTGTGATGGCGGTGGGGTGGACAGTGACCGAGAAGCTGATTTCCGTCAATGATGTTTATATAAGTGAGTCTAGGAAGGACTCACGGAGAGCTTCGCTGTCCCATCTGTGGGGAGATATTGACGTGTGATATGGATATTTTCGACGGCGAGGCAGGACTAGTCTCTGAGATCGATAAAGCCACTTCTTGACCTTGACTGGCGCGGGCCAGATCAACGACACCGAAATCCACTTCGGAATCTTCATGAGAGACGACAATACCGCGCTTGTCCTGCCGTGCCCGTTCGTACGCAGAGCGTACCACAGCGTGCTCTTCCCGGCGTTTGTGCACCTTTGAGGCCAGATGGTGGCGCCACGCACGGTTCGGATGAGCTTCGCGGCAAAGCGTGCATTGTTTAAACAAGTCGGAAGGGGGTGCCGTGGGGTGCACGTCTTGTGAGTGAACCCCACGCTCAGCTGCCTTGAGAGCGTGGCGGCCAGAAGATGCGTGTGCTTGCCAAGTGGTGTGTCCGTTGACCTGGATGTTGCATACCGGGCAATGCAGCCATGTTGTCAACGACGAGTCAGCAGCAGCGGCTGCAGCTTTCCGGAGATGGGCATTGGATCTGAGATGGGACCGATAAACAGCACCGTCTGAGCATATAACACCGCATACTTCACAGAACTTCGCTCCATGGTAATGCGCCCGCGGGCACCGTGGAATGTCGCATGAACCGCCGAACAGACTTTCCTGACAGAGCTGATTCAGGTTGAGAGGCATAGCTGCAGTATGTAAAGGAGGCCAGCGTGAATTAGACCCAGCTGCGGTAGGAGGAGGACGATAGGCTGCTCGACCACTGCCAGGGCGCTCGTGGTACCATGGTCTACCGCAGCACACAGGCTCGATTCCCAGGCCACAGGAGTCGTGCGAGGAAGAGACTGCAAGAAGGAGACTTTAGCCTCACTCAAACCTTCCGAGATGTAGTGCTGCTTACCTGTTTTTCCCTCCCTCCAGGACACATTGTCCTCGGTACGTTTTCGTCCGAAAGGTCGGTCAATTTGAACCTGGCAATGGGCGCCAGTTGATACAATGGTCCTGTAGCATGCATATCAACTGGACGCCGGCTAGAACGGACTACGAAGGAAAGCATGGCGAAGCATCAGTGGTCGTTAGTCATAGTCAAGGATGTTGCGCCAGCGCATCGGCCATGATGCCATCAATCGTTAGTAACGCGTCTATTCCTCGTCCACAAATGGTAGGTTAGACGCTTTATTCTCTGAACGCCGTCCTTGATAAGCTATGACGTCACCCAGTTGGGTATGTCTCGCCGGGTCAAGTCCACAAGTCAACATCTGAAGAACTGGTGCAAGAAAATGAAAAACATGATTAAACATGCCATGTGGAGCACACAGCGCAAGCTTACGAAAAGTTCCACGGGATCCCGACTCCTGAGAACAAACCTGAGCTCAATTTGCCACGGCCAGTTTTCATTGGCACCTTGCGTCCACAAAGCTCACTATTTCTGGCCTGCGCGGTACCTATCTTCCCGTTAACATGCATTCTACCTCTATCTGTTGACGAACATACATACTTCCAATAATATTCCAACACCGATTGCCGAATGATCGTAGTGTCCATTTCGTTGGGGTGAGTCTGAGGTCGAGAGTCCCCTTTCCCCCTCCGCCGACATAACAAAAGCCAATGGCACCGCCCATCCGGAACATTCACGGCAACCCTCGACGTCAACCTGCCATCGCTTGATGCATGACGCGTGCGCCGCCCACACGCCGTGCGGACATACAGCGGGCGCGTGTGGGCCAACTACGGTCACATCCCAGGGCCGGGCCCGAGACATGCCCCTCCTGGAATGTGCGTACGGCGTGTAGACACGGGAAGCTCCGTTCACCTGGCAGCATGTTGCCGCCGCAGGCATGTTTATATTTGAAACCCGGCGACGGAACTTGAACGATGACGCGCCTCGCGAACGGATTTCATTAATTTGCGCTCGGGCCCGCGGAGGGGACGCTCACATACATCAGAATTCGTCCAGAATGCAGATCGCCCTCCCTTTGTGAAGGGCAGAATGATGTTTTTTTTCTGAGCCCGACGTGCGAGAAGTTCAGAAGAGGATGCTCGCATGCCGTCTGCGTGCACGTTGTCGTCAGCAGAGCACCTGGCGAGCATGGCGGCGAGTGGAGCGGGCACCCCAAGTGGCATGGACACCAGCTCATGGCCACCGAGGTGATCATGAAACCAGGAACGGCACTCACGGACGTCGTCGGTTGGGATGGTCGCCGTCGTCGCTGAAAGGTGTTCGCCGCCGCATGTGATTCCAGGGGTCGCGAGAACAAAGAAGTCCTTACTTGTTGGGACTTGGCAACGATGACGATAACGTCCAGCACAAGACGTGTGCGAGACATTTAGCGGAGACGAGGAAACATTGTCGGTGCTGGCATACAGTGACGGCGTGCGACGACGGTTCCCGAAAGACAGCTGGAAGAATTTCAGAGCCGGAAACCGTGGTTCGAAGGTCACGAGCGCGAGGAAAGCAACGGTTATTCTTCCAGTGGAGTTCTGTCGCGTTAGTGAAATTGCCTTGAGTCTGGCCATGGCAGTTGCCGCTCAGTGCTTCGGTGAGACTGATTTTGTACTGATGATCAGTGGAGTAGCCTGCCTGCAGGAGAGAGGCTCATGATTGGACGCGAACACACAGATGACCTGCGATTGTCACAACCCCGTCAGCGGTCTGGGATCGCTGCATCCTTCCACGACCTAGACGTTCGTTTCAGTAAACCAATCACAATCGTGCATGGCTCATGTGTAGTGACGTACTGCCTCCATGTTCTATTTGACTTGCTGTGTGCATTTGACAGTTGAGGGACCGGACGGTGGTAGCGCGCCTGAACTCGAAAGGAAAAGACATTCGGTCCCGAAGGAACTAGACCATTCATCCAGTGACGTCGATGACGCAGGGGTGCTGTCGTGAGCGTTCCCCGGTTCCCGACTTGAACAACGAGGCGCCTGCAGTGGTGTTCGTCAAGGGTTCGTCGGGTCGCTAGAGGAGTATAAAAGGGCATGGATGGAGGGGAAGAAGTCCTCAGGCTTCAGGTCTACACCAATCGGCCCCTCGCATCTCCAGTTGCGCACTGCTCACCAGAACAACATGTTCTCCCGCGTCGCTATCCTCTCCCTCGCTGCTCTGCCCCTTCTTGCGGCTGCCACGCCCCTCGAGCGCCGCTGGGGCGAGCCCCCCTCGTCCTGCACCACGGGCCCCATCCAGTGCTGCGACACCGTCGAGGAGGTCAGTCCGCGGCCAATCGCCCCTTAACCCCCGTACAAGCATCACAGTCTAGTACTTACACACCGTCCGTCGTATAGGCTAGCGCCCCGAGCGCGGCTGCGATCCTCGGCCTGCTTGGCATCGTCCTCCAGGACCTGAACGTCCTCGTCGGCCTCACCTGCTCCCCCGTCACCGTCATCGGTGTCGGCAGCAGCGGCTCCTGCTCCGCCAACGCTGTGTGCTGCCAGGATAACAGCCACGTGAGTACTAGTGCACCTCCGCTCGTCTTGCACCGGCGAAAGCATGCTCACCTTTCTGCTTGATAGGGTGGCCTCATCTCCATCGGCTGTGTCCCCGTCGATCTCTAGTCGCAAGATACAAGCGCGCCACCGCCCCTCGACACGTACGGTCGGACGGAATAGTGTCGGAGGGGCCGCCGGCTTCGTCACAATAGGCTTTCTCATACGTCGTATGACTTGACTCGGAGTTTGTGGATTGAATGATTTGAATATACCGGGTATTCTCCTTCGGCGGGTTGTACCCAGAGTGTGATAGTGACGTTAGCGAATGCGGGGCTGTCTCAAACGCTTGAGCCTTGGAGGACTTTATGTTTGGCATTAAAGTACAACTCCATCCAAGCCGTCGCTCCCTTCTCTAAGAGTACGGCCTCTCGGCCATTGTGTGGGAGACTCGGACTGAGGAAGCGGAGTGTCGGAAACGTGGCGATGGTGTGAGTAAGCTATGCGACACGAGGATCTTGTGTATATCCTTGCTTGCGAGATGGATGGAGCCTATTGGTAGGTGCGCTATGATCAGTGACAGTTCATCACCAGTCTAGCCTTTACTACATACTTTGAACTCTGACTGCCAACTGGGCCGCTATGTTCCGAGGAGTTCAGTCAGTCCGAGAAGCGAGTCTAGCTAATGGTTTGTCACTGTGCAATCCCTCAGTTGGGAGCGCCAGGAAAGGTTTGCGTGCGAGAGCATGGAAATTGGAATAGGGGTTCTAGTTTGTTGCCTCCTGCTCGAGTTGGGCGATTATCGATCATGAACTGAACCCAATTACGTAATATACAGAGGACCATGAGCGTCTCGATTGCCTGAAAGAGCCGAATCACAACCCTCGGAGATTGCTCCGACTCGGCCTGGTTCCGCACCGTGCCGACATTCTCAATACGATACAATCGCTCTTCTCAGGGGTTTATTACATTTGGGCTCACTATGCTGACTCCGTGTCGCTTCCTGGATCATCATCCCATATATCAGCTCCGACCGAACACGGGAATCGAGACCAAGGATTCCGAGTCGGATCTGTTCAACGGGGAATGTCAAGTCTCCCGGTATCCCAACTCGCCAAATGTATAGTTCGTCAGGGTCTCCCTGCCGGACTCAATGTCCGTGAGTGGCTGTTGGTGGAAAACCACGCTCGTCAGTACAGCGGAGCTGTCTTCGAGTTCCCCGATCTGCGACGACACGTGGCAGGCTGCGGCCTGGCGAAGGTTGAGCAGGACCCGATTGCACAGGGCACTGTGTACTACGCGGAGGGGCCTGGATATGGGACGAAGAGAATTGGCGGAGAAAACGTCAGCTTGGAGGCCGACGATCAGTCGTGCCTGCTTACATTTGCACAGAGTACGAGAGCCCTCCCTGTGCCACGTCGAGGATCAGCCGGAAATTGAATAAATTGCGTAGTTGAGGACTCACTGGTGCGAAGAACATCATTAACAAGTTCAAAATCGACAGCGCTGCAGAGGGAAGCGGCCGTGAATCCTACGCGCAAACCGCGGAAAATCTAGGAACGCGTATACGTACAAAGCACCACCGCCCAGAAGCACGTCCCTGCAGCCAGCGTCAGCGTTGAACTGCACGAGGAGAACTTCGGTCACTGACCATCGCGATACATTGTGGGGAGGACGACGCTCGCAAAAGAGCCCTGGACTGTGAAGCGAAAGAACGAGTTCGAACTCAAATCAAGCTCGCAAGGCCGCATTGATCGACGAACCGATTTCTGGATCAACGTATCTCTTGAGAACTGTGAGGATCACGACCACTGTCATCGACGTTAATATAATTGTGGGCGAATGTAAGACGCTCGTGCTTACTTGTCTCACTGCATATCAGGTAGGTATATGCAGGCCAGGCGTCCCGGTCATGGATGTTGGGTAAACAGCCTAGCAATCGAGTGATTTCCGGGTCGGATTTGACTGCATTGAGGTCCGAAGTCGTCAAATGCCTATTGTGTAAGATCAAGTAAGAGAGAACTTACAATCGCTCTCTCGTAACATATCGTAGATGATGTAGAATGCGTGAGGCTAATGCGAGGAACATGGGACGTGAATATTGCTCTTCGTCGTCCCGGCGAGCGGAGAGCTGAAGTGCTTACGATCATCATCCCGGCTATGAACAACGCACAACACATGAGCCTCTTGTCCCATCCCCACAGGGCGTACGTCCTTAGTATTAGGATGACTGTGGGGAGGTGCAGCGTGAGTGAGCCCGGCGACCCATCGCGTTGTACTGCATGACCCACATTCTGACACGAGCGTGCCGAAGAGGTACGAATCTGGATTTTGGAGCTCTCAACAGGGGCTGAAGATGCGAACGACAACGCGACGTACATGTCAACACTTGAAATGACACTCGGCATGCCTGCAACCCATCAGCAGTCGCGGTCTCTCAAATCGACATGGACACGCACCTCCGGTTCCCGCGCGACCAGGTCCACTATACAAGGCTCAGCACTCTTGACTGAAAATGAAAGCGAAGGGGCTCTGACGTACCCCAAGCGAGGAGCGTGAAGTCAATTAGCGGCGAATATTTATTGATCAGAAATATAGTCTTCATAGATCCGCGCTTCGCTGGCCAGATGAGTTCTACCTACGCCACGTCCCGTTCAGTCATCAGCGCAGCCATCGGAGGGAGCTTACATGAGCCGACGCACCTCGTCCGGAAGAGTCGACACGATCTCCAAAATCTGCCACCTAGTGAGACAATATCGGACGGAGACGACTCGTTCACGTACTGAATAGGTCATCGACGCGACTAGCACGCTATCCCCATTAGAACCAAGCTTCAAGGGATTTACGACGTACGTACATGATATGTACTGCGAGCATCTCGAAGTCAGCGCATTAATAGCCTAAGAAGACGATTCGGGAGACTTGCGTACCCTATTGACCTGGTAAAGATAGAGACTCGTCGCCGAAGGGAGGATTTCCAGAAGGGGGACAGGGCCGTTCGTCGTCATCCGTCCGAGGCGCGAAGTCGCGGGAGACAGTCGACGAGCCGAGCACGAGACGGGGACCGTGTCCACGTAGCGGCGATGCTTATTCTTAAACACGACGCCTAGGTTTCGGCGAACCACACGGCGGATGCTTCCAAGCATGGGGCCTGCTAAACTGGGAACCGCGTCAGCTCGCGATGGAGGAGGAATGGAAGCCCCCACGTCGTCAGGGTCGGCCGTACCGTACCGCATTCGCGTTTCCATCGATCTAACTCGAGTCTCGGACCGCGGAGGACAGCGCGTATCAAGGAGGTGTCTCCGGCGCACCACAGTGCGCTCTCAGCACACACATGAATGGACCGAGGACGGCAGTTAAAAAGCCTAGTGGCGATGACGAATCAAACGGTCGTTAGAGGGACCCACATCTATATGGATAAGTATTTAGGGCTCGACAGAGGATGACGAACGAGGTTGCCTCCGGTACCTCCGGACAGTGGAGAGGCTCCTCGAAGCTCCGGCCACAGCACTTCCCATGTGTGGTACTGAGCACATGGCCCAGGGACCAGAGCGCCGTAGCTTACCATGCAAGCATGGACACCCGTGGAGTTACAAGGGCCACCGTAACCCCACTGGTCCGGCTGGGACTTACACCGCACTCGCATCCACAAGGTGAGTGGTTGACCGCCGAGGACGAAGGTCCACAGAAGCAGGCGCAAAATCAACTTTAAGTGACGGGAGTTGCCCAGCCAGCAACATCGGGTATGGGACAAGTATCAATCCCTCAGTTACGAAGGACTCCGAGCTCAACGGCTCGCTAGTGGATGAGTGCCACCCCAGCTACACATGATCCTCATCCACAGTTCGCCACACAGAGGTAAGTCCATCATACCACGTCTTCTCCCTCAGGATCCTCGCCGCCACTGGGTGCGAACATGGGGAGCGACTCCAATGCGAGAGTCGTCATGATCGTGAATTCATCAGCTCTCGAATTGGACGCACTCGCAGCGGCCTTTCGGAGGTTGAGGAGTACACGGGTGCATAACGCACTATGTACTGTTCGTAGGGATCTGTGCACGGGGGTCGTTGGACGATAAGTTATCGACTAGCAACTGCGGCGGGAGCGAGATAGAGGACACACTGTTGCATTGAGAATCTGAGCTCTTTCTACGTGTGGCAACTACGATGTGAGCTTCCACGGGTGGTGAGAGGGAGACGAAGGCGCTCACCGGAGCGAGGAACATTACAAGGAGGTTGACGACGGAAAAGACTAGGTCATGACAAACCAACTTGTCAGTGGGCGCAGACCGTTAACCATCCGGTACACCCACCGAGGACTATCGCCCAAAACCAGGTTCCTGCAGAGATTTCGCCGTCAGCACATGAGGTGCACGAAGGGGCTAACGCGAGCCTACCATCACGGTACATGGTGTACATGAGAATGCTCGAATACGAGCTGCTATCAGCTGCAGTAAAGCAAGCAGTTAGCCGAAGTGACGGTATTTCAACGCCCGACATACCGAATGACAGGGGTTCGAGGTATCGTTTGAGTAATGTCAAGAGTACAACCACTGGACGAGAGGTGAGCAGGTTGCCGAGTCATGCTAGGCACAAACTGACTTAATTCTGCGCATATAAGGTAAACGAACGCCGGCCAGGAGTCACTGTCGTTGATTGCAGGCATGCACCCGAACGCTCGGACGACTTGACCGTTCTCTGCAACTGCAGATGGCGATGAGAAGTGTCAGCACGGTGAATGCAAGGTACGGTACGCACAAGACTTCATGTTCAGCTGAAGCATCTCGTACACAATATATAAGGCATGCGGCTGAGATTAGAGGTGTTCGCATCAGGACAGATCGTATTGGGAAGAGGCGGGATGACTGACTATCATTAAAGCAGCAGCAAATATAGTGAAATAAAGAATGAGCTTATTGCATCCCCACAGTGCGTAAGTCCGCGCGATGAGGATAACTGTATTGAGGTCTATGGCATCAGGGGAATTGGTTTGTTCATGTCTGACAACCACCTACGCTCCGAGAACAGCGTTCCCACAAGGAACCAGTCTGGCCGAACTAGAGTCAACAGGCGCTCCACTCGCATGACGGCTCAAACTTACATGTTAATAACTGAAACCGAACTCCACATTCCTAGAGAAGATGGATAAGCAGAGGGTGATAGTGTGAATCGCCTCGAAGCCTACATGAGGGTCATGAGATACAATATCGACTGTAGTTGGGTCAGCGCAGTGCTCGAAGTTTCAAGATGAGGCTTAGGAGGGCAGGACGAACCTAGAACCAACAGAACTATGTCCACGAGCGGCGAGTACTTATTGATCAAGTAAATAATCTTCATCGCGCTCCACTCTGATGGCCACATGTACAAGATCTTCATCGAGCCCATCGAAGCAAGTCAGACTGCACTCTTTGAACCATCGCGATAAGACGCACCTCGTCAGGGAGTGTGTCGATGGCCTCAAGCACCTATTGCCAAGTTGAGTTTGTAACACAAATGCCGATTTGAACTGAGGAACCTCACGCAACAGGTAATAGCGGCGGCTTCAAACGTGTACTTAGCATACCCACCCCAATACAGCCAGCTGCAGTAGATGACGCACTCTGTATGTGCTGGGACGGTAAACCCTGTCAGGACGCGAAAGCGACTCCAGGTATGCGCCATGCAGAAACGCACCTTGTGAACATCGTAAAGGTAAAGGTCTCCGGCCTGTGCGACGAGCTGAACGAGCTCCAGGGGGTACCGGGCGGCCATGTTGGAGTCCAAACACAAAACCGGCACCCAGAAGACCACACATAATATACTCCCCACACGCGAGCCCAAGAGCACAATTCACTCCGGCGACTTGCGGAAACACGCTCCGGTCAGAACGAGGCTAACAGAAGCACGGCCTTCCATCCGGGGAACCACAGGACGGGATGAATGGACCATCTGCCAGTACCCGGCGAAGCCTGGACGCGTGGCCACGTAGCGAGAGGGAGACGTGGGATCTTCGGAGGGACGGGCACTGTATCGCACAGGCTATATGCGCACCAGATCGCGAGGCGAGCCCTCTGACGGAAAGCGATGATGGTGGGAGGAAGGGAAGTCGCAGGATGAAGCAAGATGAACGTAAACTCGTACCGGTGTGTCTGCTCCCGGCGCCACGGACAGCATTCGCCAAGCGTCTCCGCAGATTCCAACGACGATTGAGTGGGATAGCTATACGCGCATGGTTGCACTAGATCCGGGACCAGGAGTGTTGCGTGGCACGGATGAAGGGGTCATCTGGCAGTAGAATGGCATTGCGGAAAAGGGCGCACAAGTTGGTAGAAGGAAGGCAGGGTGGTTAAGCGCCCCTCATCACGCCACGACGGAACCACAAGCCGTGCGGCTCGGACATGATCGCTTGCGAAATATCTTGCACACACTGCACAACACCATGCTCCCCCCTCGCTGCCATCCAACTTTCTGCCTCAGCCGTCCATGTCCGTTGCTGCAGTGCCTTGAGACCCACTGCTGGCAGGGAAGTCGCCTTGACACCACCGGCGCCGATTGTCGCAGTCGCGAGTCACCCATTCACCATCGTGTACGAGCTCGCCACCAACTTCCTCGTCGCCTCCTGTTCCTCTGCTTCCGTGTGCGTTCATGGCTTCCAGCTCATGCTCAGAGCCTGCATCAGATTCCAGCGCACGGTCAAAGGCAAGAGTTGTCGCCAGGGTGAAGTCGGGATCCGAGGGGCACTGGTTCGCTGCAGCTTTGCGGAGGTTGAGCAGCACGCGCGTGCACAATGCGCTATGCACGGCTCGCAACGGCCTGGTCAGAGTAAGGAGATCCAGTCCGCCCGACGGCATCATGATCAGTTTATACGCCTCATAGGTAACGCATGCACTCACGGGGTCATGCAGTTGGACAATTCAACCTGTACGTGATATGAATATCTTGCACCGTGAATGCCAGGGTCCGCGGCTATGAGAGCGACTGACCGGTGCAAGAAACATGACAGCAAAATTGGCAATGGAAAAAACTACGTGCAAAGCTTCAAGTCAGTCATACCCACTCATATGGCTCAGTGACGGTCACGAGTACAGCTGACGCACTGAAGGTGATCACCCAAAACATGGTTCCTGGTAAAAATTTCAACGTGTTTGAGCACACAACGACGGAGGTGCGACTTACCATCATGATACAAGGTTTGGAACAGCCGATTATGTGACGAGATACCGCCTGTACGACAAAAGGTCTAAATAGACCTACAGCAACCTAATAACATTAATGAATAGACTTACATTCGCGGTCATAGGACTGGAACTGTTTAATCAAAGTGCATATAATGACAACTAGTTTGGATTCCAATGTTCAATCACATTCTCCCCGATAAAGTGTTCAAGTTTCACTTACACGCTTCAACACCTGAGAAGGCTAAAAATGCAGGCCACACGTTACGACTGTCTACGCCAGAGAAGCAGGCGACCATCGAAGGCCGAGAGGTAACTGGGATGGGGATTAGCAGGGCATGGACTCAGAAGTCTTTTAATTGGCTGTATCACTTACATCTTAGGTATGAAATCCAATCATACAAAACATAATAGGCCTCGGGCTGCTTGCAAAAATAAACAAGGGTCACATTTACTTTGCAGAAATGATAGCTTTCTCGGGACCACGATAGTGAATACTGATACGCACGATGAGTTGAAGCCCCACGAGTATAACGAAGCCTGTCAGATACTTGTTGAACCCCCATAATGCAAGAGTTCTGGCCACCAGGATAGCTGTATTGTCGTTGGTGCGATCACCGAGCCTGTCCCGGGTTTAGAGCGAAGGCAAGAAGAACTTACCTTCACCAAATATAGTTCCAGTGAGAAACCAGTCTAGTTTTGAATCATCAGCCCGCGAAAGACCGATTGGGTGCGGCGGCGAAAAAGCACTTACAGGAATAGAACTGATGAAATATTGAGCAAGCATTCTTCAAATCATGACTGGAGTTGTAATAGCGGCCAACACGGGGAGACACGAGGATCAACTCACATCTGATACAAACATGAAGCGCGTATAACCTGACAAAAGGTTAGGCAGCTCGCCTGACATCGGGACTCTACCTCATCGTACCTATAACTTGTAGCACTGCATCCCCCAAGACCATATATTTGTTGGCGAGAAACACGAACTTCATCGGACTCCATGTCGTAGGCCACACAAGAGTGATCTAACAGGAAACAATGAATGTGGCCCGGCGTCTCTCCTTAAAGATATTGGAAGGTACCTCATCCGGCAGCGTCGCGATTGCTTCGACGAACTACAGGCAGAAATCAACTAGTTCCTTGGCAAGAGTTCCTTGTGGAGATGACGAGGCACGTACCGACCAAGTAGCGGAGGACACTGAAACGTGTTTAGTTATGCCTGTAAGTCATAATTAAAGCTTGCAGTCCTACTCACATGCAATGTACTATGTATTACAAAGATAGGTCAGTGTCTTCGTTTCAATTATTATGATTTGTGCTCTTACCTGGTCAATGATGAACGGGTAGAGGTTCTCAGAGGACGCCATTGGACCCAGGGCAAATTGATAGGCGGCAGGCTCAAAGGAGCCAGGGACAAAATCGCATTCTGTGTGTTTTTGTGAGGCTGAAAACCTTTATAGTGTGTGCACAGCCAATACATAGTGCGTCATGGAACAGCTGGCAGTGTCGAACTCAGTTTCAAGTCTTGAGATACCATACGGGAAGACCGGTCACTGGCTATCTCCCGATCGTGTACTCATTCCATGCAATATCATTATG
>JAKLMY010000260.1:0-41393 GCA_022814645.1 Ganoderma meredithae | reverse complement strand
GCTTCTACTAGTTCGAAACTCGCGCACCCCATCTTGGCTGGCACAGCTGGCTCGGCTCGCGGCTCTAGCAACCGCGGCGGCTGCTCTGGCTCTAGCTCTGGCATTCTCAAGACTGGCAGCGGCGACTCTTGGCAACATCCATCCCCCGCTTCTGGCAAGCGCAGGGTCCGCTTCCTCCTACCGGGCGACGGACCCCAGGTAGACGACCCCGGCTTCGACGCCGTTCCCCATGCCGCGGTCTACAACTGGTTCCCCTTCTCTGGTCCTTCGCTGCCGCCCTCTCGCCCGCCTCGTGCTAGTGCCAATGCCCCGATCCCTCAGCGTACTAGTAGCCTCCAGACGCCCCCGCCCATTCGCCGTCTCGCCCTGCCGCCCCCTTGCCGTCCTATGTTCGTGCCTGCGCCCGCTCGCCCTAGCCTGTCCACCCGCGCTGTCTCCCTTGTCAGACGTTGTCTCGGTCTTGCACCTCGCTAGCTTCCGCTCTTTGTGCTCCTCGGACTCGCTCCTCTCCTCTTCAGATCACCGACGTTGCACCTCTGCACCTCTGTGATCCTCGGCGACCACTGCACCTCCCTCCGGTCGCTTAGCTCTCACCGGCTTCTCTCGGACCTGGCTCGTCTGGATTGTGGACCTCACCGCTCAAGTGGACGCTTACCTAGCTCTCCGTAGACCTCCCTCGGCTGCTCTCAGGCTCCGGCCCTCTGGTCAAGTTCTCACACAGCGACACCCACTGTCATCCCGCAGAGACTCCAATCAACGATCCAATCGGGCGGTACTAGTTCTCGGCCTCTCGAGCTCCCTCCTTCCGCGACGCGACCGCCGCTTGGTCGTCGTGAACGCCCTCGCCGCCCCTGTCTTCCTTCCCCCGCCCAACCAAAAAATCGGATAACACGGAAAACCTCTCGCAAAGACATTGGAAACGCCCCAAAACCCCTCGTAAAAACATCGGATAACACGAAAACACCATAACGCCAGCACGCTACGCCGATAACCCCCAGAAATACTGGACAACCTGAAACGCTTCAAAACATCGGAAAACGCAAAACCCCACATCTCGCTTCGTGTCCTTCCCTTTGGGAGGTGAGTCTTCCATCAACGACCATCGTAGCCGCGCGCCCCGCTGACTCGCTGGATAGGCCCGGGCCATCTGAGTCGCATGCACAGCAGTACGGAGAGTCCAATCCTCCAAGCTACGTTGGTGCTCTCAGAGGGTGAGTCCTGCCCGAGATCGCCTTGCTGTCCTCCTTGCTTATCGACGAACATGAACGATGTCTGCTCCCAGGTCCTCGGGAGTCGATTCGCCCTCGCAGAGGGCTGCAGGGAGTCGAGTTAGATGGCGGCGTGATAGGATAGTAGACGATCCGGCCGGGCGTCCTGCATTCTGTCGTGCTCTCGTTGAATTCTGCCCCACCCGGCCAGTAGCCTCTGTTGCTACGTCGGAGTTCCTCTCGCAGTCTGTGACTTACGGTTTCCATTTCTCTCTCGTCTCCTGGGCTCGGACCTTCTTGGATCTCCTTCTTGGGCTCGGACTGCTTGCCCCGACGAAGACGTGGAAAACCCCTGATCCAGAACGCGGATGGTGACGGTATCGTTGTCTCTTGTGCGGCTCGGAGGGTTTTCTAGTAGTGTAGACTGTCACGTTCGTAATCTCTTCAAATGGGCGGCGGTTACGGAATGATGATTGGGAGGTTGATTGCAACGTTTGCGTTCAACGGTTCTGCAACACGAAGCCTATGACACAGGCACCATGGTTGGTTGAGGGACCGATGTTCTCGAAACTGCGCTTCCGTGTAGAGTGAACATGCGCTCAGCCGGGTGTGCAGCATTGCCCCGTCGAGCTCCTCAGGGCCGACCGCCACCATGCCACCACCACTGACTTCCCAGCATCTCCTCCAGCAAAACTCTCGAGCCCCACAATCCACTCATCATCCGCTTGTATCACATCTAAGAACGCGTTGTGGTTAAGGGTGCATAGCATCGTGTCGACAAGTGTATCTCGTGTGGCCGACAACATGCATCATGACTGCCAATCTCATACGTTAACTCGTCGGAGTGCTGAACTTTAACCTCATTCCTCCCCAGTTCAACCGTCCTTCCAGGTCCACAAGATGAGTCAGACCGCGTCCCTGCAAAACTAGCCTGCCAGCTTCTCACCCAAAGTCGTCAAAACTGGATTTCATATTCTCTTGGGTCAATCGGATACCAGCATGGTTCCTTCCCCTGGCCCGATGACTTTTTTGAGCCACTGATACTGCGCCTCGCTGATGCGGAGACGGTGCGCTGTAGCAGAAAACGCAGGCCACCAGTGACTCTTCATCTTCATCATCTCCGTCACGGTATGTAGCGCAGTCAACACTCGTGGGCCCGGTGGTAGTTTCGTAGTCATGGGGTACGTAGATCGTTCACATGTGGAAGTAGTTCACTTTGCTGCTTGCGTAGAGCCTCGCTGCGGCTGACGTCTCGAAGTACTCAAGTTTGCCGCGCTGTTTAACTTCGCAGCCTGCAACCTCCATCAGCCTCTTCGACGTGACGTCGTCCATAGACCATCCCAGCACGTAAGCTTGGCTTTGGCTTCCGCCATCTGTCGGCGGGGGCCGAGGCAAGTTGGGGTACTGCATCGCCCCGACCGCGAGGCTGTTTTCGAGAAGCCATGGGAACCCGATCAGTGTTCAGTATTGTACTCAGTTGACCGGCTCTCGCAATCGCAATGAACACATACCGTCGTGGCGTCAAGCTCACAACGCTTGAAAAGACGCGTCCTCCGACATGGAGATGCCTGCCAGCGAGATACTGCCTGCTACGTGTCAAGAGGTGAAGCATTAGTGTCAGACTCCATAGAGCATTAGAAGTACTCGGTACGCACTTTCGACGGTGACGACGACGACGTTCTGCGCAGTACAAGGATGGGAGTAAGACGCGAACCCAGTATCGAACACCGAGGACAAGCATCCCCGCAGGCGATGCCGCCGAACCCGATCCAACCCAAAGGCCGGCAAGTTTAACCCCACATATGCACCACATGTCCAAAGGGACCGCCTTTGCAGCGCGTCGCGCTGCCAAAGTCAATACCAAGGCATAAAACATGCACCTACCCTCCGGTCCGACAACCCCGAGAACAGAGCCACATGCGCTACGCATAGAACTCCACAATTCAGAAAAGCAACTCAGGTTTCAAGCTAGCAAGCAAGGTAAATCCGGGCGTAAGTAGTACGTATAATATCTACACAACACAATGCATCCCATGGGTGTACAGGTACAGCGTGTCTGCGAAGCGAGGTGACTGTCGGGTGGTATGGCGGGTGTGATGACGGCACCTTCGAACGAGTATGAGTATGGATATACGAATGCCGAATCGCGCGAAGGATTAGGGTGGTTCGTGAGGCGCAGGACAAGAACAGTGCGCGCTATCGTGTCGTGCGGACCAAACAGCCCGCACGGGCGTAGCTACTAGCGAAGTGTCCTGTGTGCAGCAATGCAATGTGATGCACGTCGCAAGATCAGATCAACATTCAATTCTACTCGTGAAAGGTGTAAATAATGATGATGGGTGCAAGAAATGATGAGATGGAGAGATGAGGATGAGACGGGTGGAGAGAGGATGATAAGCAGATGGCGGCGAGACAGAAGGGAGGGGACGATGCCGATGTGGTGTCAAATGAGTGGACGGGAAGAGCGCGAGCGGCGGGGCTGCGCAGATCCCAGGAGGTGGCGGCGGCGGGGTGACGGCGGGGATTGATGGCGGAGGTGATACGGGTGCGGGTGGCGGAAATTCCGATCCAATAAGTTAGTGCGTTACGTTGCGGTTGACAGGACTGCGACGATGACCGCGGTGGTGTGTCTGCACGACGTGGACGTGGTGCGAGTTCGGACTACGCACGTTCACGGGGTATATGACGGGCAGGGTTGGTATAGGCTCGTCGGCACGCCTCGCGACCGTCTTGGTCGGCGAAACGTGGAAGGAAGTCTCAGATGCGGTAGCGGCGTCGGCGGCGAGGTGAGTAGAGGAAGCAGAAGCAGTCGCGGTGTCCTTCTCATCTGCACTTCCACCAATGGCCGTTGGTGCAGTATGTGACTTGTTGTTGTGCGAAACCCACCAACCGAGACCGATAGAACCAGCAATGATCTAGACACACATTTGAGAAAGCTCTTGAGATGCCCGAGGAGATGTACTCACGATGAGGAGAACCAATCCAATGAACCAAACCCAGCGGGACATACGCGAAGTTCCGTTCTGCGTCTTGCGAAGCCAAACACTCTGCTTCTGCCCAGCGGGTGTAGCCATATCTTCCTTCGCGACCATGCTGAACCTCCGCCAGAAGTCATCACCTCTCGCTCCACGGGGACGCAGGACGGTATCCTCGGACTCTCCACGCATGATCGGCTTGGTCTCGAACTTGACATCACGGGAAGTCGCGGTCGAAGGACGGGCGAAGATCGGAGCAATCGGGACCATAGGGGGCTGCAGAGGGTGCGGAGTGCTTGGTACGCCGGCTCCCTGGCTCGCCATGCTGTCACCGAACTGGGACATCTCGGGCGATGAAGGCATACGACCCTCGGGAGTAGCAACAGGGCTGGGACGTGCGAGATTCAACGCGGCGACGGAGGCAGCATATCCTGGGCGTGGTGCAGCGAGAGGAATAGGCTGAGGAACTCTCTTGCTGTCGTCGAAGGGGTTCTCCTTCTCATTTAGATATTGGTCGTACCTGCAAGACACCGTCAGTACCTGAACTGTAATCTCGTTAATCGCGCGCGACGAGAAGGCGGATCCCACGGAGTTCAAATGAGCACAGTGGAGTCGAGAGAAAACTATTATCGACCCTTGCTTCGTGGTCCAGCCAGATACGGCCCGCCGGATGCGCTGTAGTAGCATGCTTGCAGGCAAAGTCGACGGGTCCAACCATAGGCAGCGAAGGCCAAAAATAAGTTGAAGTGCAGGCCCACGCAAGGAGGCGAGCTGTCACTCTGATGGAAGGCAGAATGACAGCCCACTCGACGAAGCATGCAGGGACAAAAATGGATCCTAACGGATCTTGTTTTGATCATATGTAGCTCGCAAGCTTGTGCCTGTAGGCGACCTCGAGAACCAGAAGACGACCAGAAGCCAGACGACGTGAAAGATAACATTCAACGGATGTTCAGAGGACTTCGCCATGCGAAGCCCTCAGCCATTCGCCACAGTGAAGGAAACTCCGACCGTTGCCAAACTCGGTTCGACCCTCGGCAAACAACCGTCGCGGTGTATCCCAATGTGCTCAACCCCGAGACCATCCAACATCTACGCCCTTCTAAGTCGCCGATGTTAACAAACGGCACTCACATGTTGTATGCTGAGCTCCTCTTGTTTGGGTCCGGTGGGGGAGGCTGCCTGATCCTGCGGGATTGTTCTGGAGGAGACTGTTCGTAGACCGAGTCCGGTTCGTCGGTCGCGAAAGGCGGCCTGCCAGCAAGGGGCGGAGTGCTGTAGATGATAGGTTGGGCCATTGAGAACGCAGCAGAAGATGGAAAACGAGCGAACTGGAAAGAGAATGGATGCCTCGGGTATATCCAAGACTGGGAGCCCCGCCGTCGAGAGCAGAGAGAAAAGAAAGAATAGAGAGGAGGATGATGGGAGAAGGGCAAGAGCAAGCGCGGCCTCATATTCTTGTCCGCCCGTCGCATGCGCGGTTCCGCAAGCGCCCCTCTATTATTGGCTGCGAATCCCGTGCGTCACACGCGACCCCGGGCGCCACCGCCAACCTTGCCCTTTGTCGGTGTCGGTAACGCGCCGCGCCTTCGCGTTTGTCCCGACGTCACTCCCGCTCTCCCTCGGGGCGTTCCATCTGTCCATCCTCGAGCTCGCCGACGCCACTGGAGACTTCCTTTTCAACCTGTGGCGACCATGGATGTCGAAATGAATGAAGCGGACTCGCTTGAAGCTCTCTCTAGTGTCCTTGAACGTCTCACCGAGAACCCCTACGACATCTCCCTTCATGCCGAACACATCCGCATCGCGCGCGCGACGGGCATGGATGACCAAGTCGATTCTGCGCTGGAGATGATGGCCGCGTTCTGGGCCTCCGGAGACGGAGTGTGGCTCCCGCTCATCCAGCACAAAATAGCCGGGAGCGACCTTGAATCCCCGGAGGACGTCCAAAGCATCTTGGATCTGTTCGCGCGTGCGGAGCAGAACTACTTGTGTGAGTAATCCCTTCTCTATGTCTGAGCGTGGCCTTGAGCTTCATCCAGCTATCCCTATACTCCAGAGACACCTCGAGTTCTTGGTTGAACGTCATGAACACTTCACCGAGGCAGGAGAGAGACCCGACGCTCTCGGAGAGATGTTCTCCATTGAATGGTTGCACGAGGCCATGTCAAAGGTTGTGGCGCAGGGAGTTAGGCATTTGACGAAGGTATGTGATCATCTTGTTGGGGCAAATTGCTTCTCAGTTGATGGAACCCATAGAGCCATTTGCTGTTCGACATGCAACGAGATCTGGAGTTGGAGCTCCTGTCAAATGCGACTGGAGAGGAGCGGTGAGCCACGGCGATGAATTTCGGTTTGGCAGTGTTTAATGCATCGTGCTGCAGGGAGACTCTTGCAAGCCTGGTTGACAACATGCTGCAGGAGCGCTTGAAGCAACCCCATTCTAGTAAGTAGTCGCGCATACATCCTATGAACACTTGATTTATCCGCATACATAGATCACGATGAGACCTTTCAAGCATACTCCTCCTTCACAACCAACTACAAACCTGCAGACCAGTACGAGTCCCTCTTGGTGAAAGCATCGAAGTCAAAAGCTCAAGCCGTGAAGGCATTTCAACGTCGTGAAGAGTTTGAAAACTCACTGGTTTGTGTAGTCTCAAACCTTCTCTTTTCTGGGCTTACGTTGAAGCAGATGCAAGCGAATTACTCTCTTGAAGGCTATGCATACTACATCTCCTCCGAAAAGCGTCTCAAGGTGCCCGACGTCTTCATCCTGAAGGGATTATACGAACGCGCGATCACAGAAGCCGACAAGCGCCGGTTCGCTGACGAGGCCAACGCCGAGGAAGCACTGCGTGCCCTCTGGACAGGTTATGTTGATTTCCTGGCACGTTCCGCGATTTCAAAATTATCATTATCTTCATGTCCACTCGATGATCGCCACGCGCAGAGAACGCAAGCCGTTGAAGAAGAAGAACTGCTTCTGGTGTTCAGACGCGGACTGAGAAGTGTCCCTGTCTCCGGCGAGCTCCTTTCGCGGTACATCCGTTTCCTGGTACACAATCTATCTTCAGATCCAGCCCTGTAACTTGCTGAGAATAAGTCGCCCAGGAACGCGTCCTGGAACCTGACGAAGCTGCCAAGGAGATAAACAGTGAGCGATCTCAGATTTCATTTAACACCTCGCCCCTTGCCTCATCCGCACCCACAGCTATCTACGAGAAGGTTCAGACGATAGCGCCTCTCCTGACCGATGTCGAACAGCTCATCCCTACGGTCCTGGCCCGCGCCGGCTTCGAGAAGCGGCAGATCGAAGCAGGGAAGGCCGGTACGTAACGCGTCCGTGTATGTTCCGTTGTAGAGTCCTGTTGACGCACAAGGGCATCAGGGCACGAATCCCTGCTGCAGATCCTGCTCGACGGCATCGCCAGGGTCCGCAAGGGTAAGCATCGCGCTTGAATTGCAGGGGAATGGTCTGATGACTCAGGGCCTCAGCGTCATCCGCCGGCGATCCTAGACTCAGGCTGGAGAAGTACTTCTCTGCTGTGGTGAGTCAGCACTTTGGTTTACAATTCAGGGCGATGTGAGAGTGTATGTTGACGCGCATGATAGTGCCTTGAGGTCGAGGAACTGGGGGGACACGCGCTGGTCATGTGGGAAGACGCGACCAAGTTCTACAAGACGAGCTACCTTGCATGGACGGCGTACATTGAGGTCTTGATGTGCGTCTATGCGCTATTCTTCCGCATCTGCTTTTGGTAACAGCTGTCCTCGTCCATAGCAAGGGCCACATGTACGACGACGCACGGAAAACCTTCCGAGGCATCGCGAGCAAGAACGTCGACTGGCCCGAAGCCATCTGGGAGGCGTGGATCTCGTTCGAGCAGATCTACGGCACCGTCGAGCAGATCGAGGACGCCCTTGACCGCGTTGAGCGTGCACAGGTGCAAGTTAACAACCGCCGTGCGAAGGAAACCGAGAAGGCTCAGAACGCTGCTGCTCAGCTGATCGCGGAGACCCAAGCTCAGGTTGCCGCTGTCCCTGTGGCGGAGGTGGCGGCACCTGCTGAGGCGGTTTCGGCTATGGAGATCGACTCTGGTGTGCCTGTGGAAGCAGGGTCGAAGAGGAAGGCGGAGGACGAGGGCACTCCAGAGCTTACGAAGAAGGCTAGAGTTGGTGCGTCACGACATCCTTGTCTTTTTTTCCTTTTGTCACCGGAGCGCTGACGCGACCTTTCCATTCTAGAGGAACAAGTGAAGCTGAAGAGGTTAGTTTCCTTCACGACCGTTTTGCATCTACGTCGTTCATAGCAGTCGTGGCAACGTCTAGGGATCGGGAGAACAGCACAGTATTTGTCGCCGAACTACCTACCGGCGTCACGGAAGACGAGCTGACGAAGCTCTTCAAAGACGCGAGTCACGATAACCATTGCTCCTATGATCACCATGGGTTTAACTAACTAACTCCTCTTTCTTTAGTGTGGCGGCGTTCGAGAGATCAAGATCACACAGCTGCCTAACACTCTTGTTGCTACGGTCGAGTTCATGGATCGAGTAAGGGTTTCAGTCATCTTCCGTCCGCATATCCTGAAGGAGTATCGGTCAACGCGGCGCAGGAAAGTGTCCCAGCGGCACTCACGAAAGACAAGAAACGTGTTCAAGGACACGAGGTGGCTGTCCACCTCGCGTGGAAGTCCACGCTGTACATCACGAACTTCCCTGAAGGGGCAGACGATACCTTCATTCGGACTTTGTTTGGCAAGGTGGGTTGTCGAGCATCATCAACACATATCTCCTGGTCATGGTGTGTTCGTAGTACGGCGAGATCTTCGACGTTAGGTGGCCGAGCAAGAAGTTCAAGAGCACGCGACGCTTCTGCTATGTTCAGTACACGTCACCTGTACGCGCATGGTGTTCGCAACGCATAGCATATGTCCTAACTGTCTCTTTCAGGCCTCCGCGGACAACGCTTTGGAACTGAACGGCACGGATGTTGGGGATGGCCACAAGATGTCCGTGTACATCTCAAATCCCGAACGAAAGAAGGAGCGCACGGACAGCGACGCGAATGATCGCGAGGTGTACGTCGCCGGTCTCAGCAAGCTTGTGGCGAAGGAAGACCTCCGGAACGTGTTCAAGACGGTGAGAGCGTCGTTTCACTGCTACGTAGTGAGATAAAGGCTGACGCGATTGGGGGGAATAGTATGGCGCCGTCAAGGACGTCCGGATGATCCTGGATGACAAGGGCCAATCGAAGGGCTTCGCATTCGTGGAGTTCGAGAGCGAGAACGACGCGCGGGCCGCCCTCGCTGCTAACAACCATGAACTGAAAAAACGTCGCATGGCCGTTACGCTTGCGGACAGTCGTGTTCGAGGGAAAAACAAGTGCGTATATCGGCCTTCGAACACAAACTATGAAACTGATACGTACAGTAGGGCTCCCGGATATCGTGCTGAAGTACGGAATCGGTCTGTGCGAGTGCGCAATCTCCCACCAAACACGCAAGAAGGCTTGCTGCAACAAGCGCTGGAGAAGCATGCACAGGTCAAGCGCGTGGAGGTGTTCCAAAACTCGAACGAAGCGGATGTCGAGCTCGAAAACGCGGCGGTGCGTGTCGATCTCGTACATGCGGCCCGCAAGTTGTGCTGATATGGCTGTGCTATCAGGAAGTGGGCAAGTTGCTGCTCCAACCAGATTCGATCGTCTTTGGTGGAAACAAGTTGCAAATCGTTGCGGAGGCCACAACCGGGGCTCCCGCTGGTCGTCCACTGGCACCACCTGCGGCCAATGCTGGCCTCTTCGTGCCTCGTGCTGCAGTGTCCCGACCACGAGCTGGTCTGGGAAGCAAGCAGCGCGGCTTGGGGTCAGGGCAAGCACCCGGCTTCGTCGCCGCGTCGAGTTCGGGTTCGGGTGCATCGGCGTCTCAAGCTACGCACGGAGGGACGAGTAAGGGTCAGGACGATTTCAGGAAGATGCTGTCGGGAGGGAAGTAGGCGTTGTCTTCTATGGTGGTAGTTGCTCGTTAGGTGCTTGCGTGTTCTCGTCGTCAAATTCATTATCGCTGTCTCTTTCATGGAATACGACTGTATTGCACTGCTTCGTTTACACAGCCCTCCCAAATCGCAGACTAATTTATTGTGGGTTGTGGCTATGCACGACGAGGCGGTCCGTGAGCCTGACGCCCGAAGGCTCGCATGCTCATTCGACGAGTCAGAGTCCATCCAACTTCTAAGGGTGTTCCTGAGAGTCGACCACGATTACTTCGAACACTGGCCTTTGTCAATCCGAAGCGAGGTGCGCTGTGACTTTAGTTGCCGTCACCCAGCTGATGAATCTGGCTCTATTTGCAGAGATGTCGATAGATCTCTCCCTCGAGAGGATTCGCAAACTGCTGAGCCACCTGCCTGTGCCCTACACTCGACCTACCATCCATGTAGCTGGCACAAATGGCAAAGGCAGCGTGTGCGCCCTGGTTTCCTCCATTCTATCTTCCGCGACTCCGCCGCTCGTCGTAGGGCGCTTCAACTCTCCACACCTCCTCTCACCGCTCGATGGCATTTCTGTCGGCGGCAAACCAATCGACAAAGATACCTTCATGGAGGCTCGCGGAGAGGTCCGGCAGATAAACGACCATTATGCATTTGGCGCGACGATGTTCGAGCTTTACACCTGCTTTGCACTACTCATCTTCGAACGTCTAAAGGTCGATGTCGTAGTTCTCGAAGTTGGAATGGGTGGACGCCTAGACGCGACAAACGTCGTTCCGGACGAAAGTGTTCTTGTATCTGCACTCACATCCGTGGCCCTCGACCACCAGGCAATACTCGGGAACACCATCGAGGCGATCACGCGCGAGAAGGCTGCGATTGCGAAGCCCGGGAAGCCCTTTGTTATCGCGCCACAAGTCCATCCGCAAGTCGTCGAGGTCGCGGAGTCGGTCGTCGGGTCCTTAGGAGGGGAACTAGCCGCCTCGTGCACAGTTTCGACGGTCGAGTGGGACACAAATCTTGATGGACCCATACCGCCGACTCAGGGGATCCAAGTCCCCCTCTTCCAACCCGTCCGCATCTTCCAAGCAGGTCACCGTGATCCAATCCGTGCTCTCCTCCCTTTGCAAGGAGAGCACCAGGTCGACAACCTACGCACAGCGATGGGCATCATCTCAACGCTGCAGACCCACCCTTCATGCGATCGACCGGGTCTCAACTTCACACAACGTCTATCCCCCGACACTATCTCTCGCGGCATCCGCGCCACCCGCTGGCCCGGTCGTCTCTCATATCACACAATCTCACTCCCCCCAGCCGTCAGCGTCAGCGGCACCCCGAACACGTCCACGCCCCAAGAACCCGCCGACACGCCGATGCTCGTGCTCGCAGACGGCGCACACAACCCCGCAGCGGCCACGGCGGTCGGCGCGTACATCTCCTCTGTGCTGGAGAAGTCGGGCTCCGGGCCCCTCACTCTCACCTACATCCTCGCGCTCTCGCACTCCCCTCCAAAGACCCCCGAGCAGACGCTGAAGCCCCTCCTCGCCGTGCGCGACAGCCTTCGGCTCGCGGGCAAGCGCGAGGTCCGGCTGGGCGTTGCGCTCCTGCCGTTCACCCCGCCCCTGAACATGCCGTGGATCAAGTTCGTGCCGCCTGCGGACATGCGCCCCGTCGTCGAGTCGCTCGTCTCCTCTTCTAGCTCAGGCTCGAGCGCGGAGATGGAGGCGGAGGTGCTGGAGTCGTCGAGCGACTTCAGCGGACTCGAGACGGTCGTGGCGCCGACGCACGCAGAGCCGCCGCGCACGGAGCACGTCGAGGAGGCGCTGCGGTGGGCGGCTGGCCGCCGCCGGGAGGGCGAAGACGCGTTCGTGGTCCTGTCCGGCAGCTTGTATCTGGTCGCGGACTTCTACAGGCTCCTCGAGAAGCTGGGCCAGGCCGGGGAGATCTGGGGCGCGAATTAGGCATGCTTGGGGGGATCGGCAGGGGGACGGGAGATGGGGGATGGGGGAAGACGTGAGTACCGACGTCGGATGCAGGGCCGGGCAGGGTAACGGGAAGGGGATGCGGATTCCGGGGACGAAGGGGGTAGGAGATGCGGGTGGCCTGAGTGGTGTCCCGACGGGCGGCCAGTCGCAATCCGGAACGCGCTCCACAGTAGGGTTTACGGAAGAAATGATGAAAGGGTTTGCCAGACAGAATGCGGGGATTAAGCGAACATATATAGCGGAGTGGATCTGCGAGAACAAAGAGAAGGATATACGTGGTGGTGGTGGTGCAGTCCACGTTGTATCTGTGTCCTTGCTACGAATTCCCTGACCAATGGAAGCACCGCACGAGTCTGCTGCCGCCGGGACGACCCACCCTCCGCGCAAAGGTTCACAAAACTCAGGCTGCTCGCCGTAACCAGGTTAACGTTAGCGTTCCAGCACATGTGGAAGGCTCTGCACCCTGGCTGCAATGAATGATGAACGGACACTTCTGCGACTAGTAAATTCGGGACGTTGATGCGCCCGCCAACTCTCGCGGGATCCAGCGCACGTTTATCCTAAAGTTGTGCCGTGCCCGGGAACACCTTATTCACATTGGAGCGCGCCACCCTCAAACCAGCCGCCGACTACCCCTCGACCAAATTTGGTCGGCGGCCCGCCTCTGGCTCCACGGCTACTCGCGGCCCCACCTTTGGCTCCACAACCCCCCCCCCCAAACGCTCGGGCCTATCGGCAATCTGTCCCACCTTACCCCCTCTATCTCAATAGGCACCCGTCTGTCTCCACTCCCCTCTAAGTATATACTCGAGGATTTTGCCCTGATGGAGTACAAAAAGCCTCCGGTCCCTCCGGTCCTTTCCTTGTCCACCCCATCAACCTTAAGTGACACCTCTACCATCTCAGTGCCCAGTATCGCCTCTACCGTTCCTACGGTCTCCGACTACATTTCCTCGGAGTGGGAGAGGACGGCATACTACCACGGCGTTTCTGTCGATCCTCCCGAACTCCTCTACCGCTCAGATTTCCTCAACAATCCCTTCCCACTTCCCACCGGCCGGTTTCAACGTATCTTTATCAAGACCGCATACGGGGTCTTCGAGACGCCGCTCAACCCAGTCTGGCACACTGTCGTGCTCCAGATACGGGACATATTGAAGGAGCGGAAGATGCGTTACTCCGCCATCCATGCAGCTCGTTTTATGACTTTCGGCGAGGACAGGAGGGTCACTCTTGGTCCCGTGGTTATCTGGATCGTGACTCATCCTGCCGGTCCTGCCCATGTTACCGCCACTTCCGCCGAAGACGCGCACAGCGCTTCCCCCGACATCCTCGCCCTTCTCGACGCCAACGGAGTAGATGGTGCTGTTGTGGAGTGGTTCAAGGGAGCACTGGAGAGACTGTCCGGTCCGGCTCTTCTTCACGCCACTGACGTGGACCATCCCACCTATTACGTCCGTCGATTCCTGACGGCCGTGCTTGGCATGCCTATCGCCACTGCGGAGAGGGAGGACGAGGATGCCCAAGGCAGCGTCGCCTTCTTCTTCTACGAGAACAAGGACAAGCACGGTAACTCTAGTGTCAGGGTTCTCGCCGTGACTAACTGCCACGTCCTCCGCAAGGACACCGCGGTCCCATATCAGTTCAAAGGCTCCGGCACACCCCCCCAGCACTTCCGGCTTGCCGGCGTCCGTCGATTTCAGTGCGGCCTCAAGGAGATCGAGGCTGCCGTCACTCGCCACAAAGAAGCAGCTGACAGGCAGCTCGATTACATTGCCGATTGACAGGTGAAGCTGCAGAGCGAGAACGTTTCGGAGGTGGAAGAGGCGAATGCCACCATAGAGGGTTGGGAGCGGAGGTCGGACCATGAGAAGACAGTTGCCGCCGCCCTCGAGGACTTCTACAAGGAAGTTAGCAGCCAGTGGGGCGATATTAGGCGTCGGAACGTCGTTCACGTCGACTGGGCTCCCGAGGTCTCTGTCAACGTCGACGACGACAATTACACCAGGGATATCGGTACGTTTGAGGTCAAGGCTGAGAGGTTCAAGGCCCATTTCAAGGGCAACGTTGTCAACTTACTAGGTGCGTCGTGGCTATTCTTCGCGATATATTACCACCTCTGATTAGAGAAAAACTGGAAGGAACAAAATTCCCCGAAGAACAACTCATCGAAATGTTCTACCCTAATAGTAGGAGGGGGACCGTGTTTAAGTTTCCCCCCCAAGGGCAGCTTCGGATAAACGGCTGGGTTGCGCGCGAGGAGCTGGCCAATCCCAGCACTTGCGACAATAACGACGAGCCCTGCACCATAGTCATGAAGGATGGCAACACTAGCGACCTCACGGTTGGACGTCACGTTGGCCTCGAGGCGTACACCTGCGATGAACTCGGCGTCGAGTCCATCGAGGTAGCCATCTACAACTACAACAAGCAGTCTGGCGACTTCTCCGAAAAGGGTGATTCTGGCTCTCTCGTCTTTGACGGCCGGGGCAGGATGGTTGGCATACTTCACACTGGCTTGGTAAAAGGCGGGCAGAAGCCTGTGACCTACGCAACCCCCGCCTGGTGGGTCGTCAAGCAGCTCAAGACCCGCTATCCGCACGCCGACTTCAACCGCGACCACTTCTGATCGGGGACACCATTGTCGACCCCCTCTTCATTTCCGAATATATTCATGCCTCCTCTTTTTCTTTTTCTCTGCCATTCCATCTTGTTTCCTTGACTGTGACGACGTCCCACTTTATGGCTGTGACATCTTCCCCTCTCTGTGACTGCGTTTTGCCCACCATTTCTATACGAAAGTGAATTCCGGCGATCTCGCTGCCTACCTCTGACTGCTTCCTTGTCGGCTTCTGTTGGCTGGGACCTGGCTCATGTGGACCCAGTCTGTGGACCTCGCTGTTCGAGGCTTTCGGGACCTCCCATAGGTTGCTCTCAAGCTCTTGTCAAGTTCGCGCATGGCGCCGCGCTTTACTTAGTTCCCATAGACTCTTTAGTCTGCCACTCAATGTCGGGCGATACTAGTTCATAACGTCTCGAGCCCCCACCCCAGTCCCGGTCCGCAACGCGACTGGTTCCCTCCTGGCAAGTCGCTCGCACGCTTGGTCGCCATGAACGCTCTCGCCGCTTCCATCGTCGTTTTCTCACCCAACCAAAAAACACCAGATAATACGCTTAAACTCCTCACAAAAATATCTGAATATGCCTAAACCTCATACGTCAGCTCATGTCTTTCCCTGGATGGTCAGTGTTCCGTCAACGACCATCGCAGCTGCGTGCTCGCTGACTCGCCAGACAGGTTCAGGCTGTCTGAGTTGAGTACACAGTAGCAAGGAGGAGCAAATCATCCACGTTCATGCTCTCGGAAGGTGAGTCCTGCTCAAGATTGTCTGGCCGCCTTTCCTGCTCCTCAAAGAACGTCTGACCAGCGTTAACTTTGGATATCCTTCTCTACGTCCTCGTAGATCTGCTCTGCTATGTTCTGTTTCATTCTTTCTGGTAAACGGCTCCTTCCTCTTTGCCGTGAACCTTGTGCAGTCCGCGTTGTATCTGTATCTTAGCTACGAATAATTCAATGACCAGTGGGAGCACCGTCTGAGTCTGTGAGTCTGCCTGGAAGTCCGCCGCTGCCCCTGTTCAGGCCCCAATACTCGGCGCAAA
Organism: Ganoderma meredithae; assembly: GCA_022814645.1. NCBI lineage: Eukaryota > Fungi > Basidiomycota > Agaricomycetes > Polyporales > Polyporaceae > Ganoderma > Ganoderma meredithae. The sequence goes on along the minus strand of JAKLMY010000260.1, from coordinate 25,572 downwards.
GGTTCACAAGACCCAAGCTGGTGCTGCAAAGTTACAGCTGTTTTCATAACGATAGGCCGCTCGGCGACTTTTTACACACACGGTCGAACCTTTAGGTCCCAAAGGGGTCGCATCAATGCTGAGATTTTACTATTGAATCAGCAACGAGGCCGGATCACTCGGATCACCCAGTTCAACGTCCGCCCGAGTGTGTAAAAAGTCGCGGAGGGGTCTATCTTTATGAAAAACAGCTGTAACGTTAGCTTTCTGGCGCTCGCGGAAGGCTCTGTGTCCTGGCTGCAATGAATGAATGATGAATGGACGCTTCTGCGACTAGCCTTCATTCGGGCCCGGGGGAACCGTGTTTCAAATGTGTCTGCCTACCCCAACTCTCGCGGAATCCAGCGCGCACGTTTATCCGAAGGTTATGCCGCGCCCCCGGGAACATCTCATTCACACTCGACGGACGTGACCACCACCACGTCCCCCACTCCGCTTTTCGAGGGCTTCCGTCCTCCCCCTCCCCCCCCCCGCACGCGGACGACGGAACGGACACTGGGCACGGGCACAGGGGCGCCAGCTGATCGTGGCCGATCGGCGATGTGTGCTCATTTGCCGTGTGTGCATGCCCGCTGGGGTATGTCGGGGCAGCTTCGGGGCGGGGGGGAGCCTTCGGTGAATGCAGCTGTTGTGCTTTGTCGCTTCGGCAATAGAGATCCCTCTCCACCCCCGTATTTGGGCCCCATTGAAAGCCTGTTTCGCCCTCGCACGCTCAGGCTAGCCGCGTTTGGCTCCCATATGCCAGCGGGTGGTTTTCGTTCGTGGCTTTTTGCGATTAGCAAATTAGCAATCTTCCTGGACTCCTGCTGTGGGGCCAGCGGAGGAGGCGGCAACGGGGGAAGAGTGTTGGGGAAGTGGAGACGGGGCAGCAGGAGCGGGTACTGGCCGATCGCAATCTGTCCTGCGGCCGCCAGGTTGCGAGGGGCACGCGACGTAAGTAAATGCTAGGCGAGCCTCAGCGTGTCGACGGATTGGGGAGACACTGGTAGGCACATACTTCGGACACGGAGCGTGGGCACACCGTAGGCACGGCACTGAGCACAGACGGGAGAATGGTCGGACATTCGCCGTTGGAACACACGCTCCACGCGGGGAGCACTGGATGGGTTACAGACCGTCAGATACGCTCGCACTCGAGCACTGGATCTCATGCTTCCACACTTCGCCTTGGCTTCGCTCCTCCTCCTCCCTACCCACACTAGATCTGCTGTTGCTCTTGGCATCCTCGTCTACGACCCCGGCAATTTTTGGAGAATCACGGCATGGACATTCTGACCACAGTGCCGCCGCCCAGGTTGCCATCGAAGGTGAAGAAGTTGGCGATGGGCGGCTCTCGCGCAGCCAGGGCCTTGAGGATGTCCTGTGCGAGCAGGCCGCCCACGACCGCGCAGACCGGAGACAGCTCGTGCGCTGCCGTTGTCGCAACAGTCCTGCACACACCAGCAAATCGCGGGAAGCATATAACATCATACACACCCATTATCATCATCGCGGCGACAAACGTTCGAGAAGGTGCGGAAATTGAGATCGAGGAGAGTTAGATCGAGGTACAGTGGTGAGGGTACGGCACACGCACTCGATGAGCTCCTTCGGGATGCTGGGTAGAACTTGTTTGTTCACGTCGGCATCCGCGATAAGCTTGTTCGCTATCGCCTCGAGCTCTGGAGCCGCTGCCGGGCCGTCAGGCAGGGAGCCGTCACGAGTAGCCTGGTATTCCCATACAGCTGTCGCCGGCATTTCACCATAGCGTGATAGGTACGTCAGACACAATTGATCGTAGCATGAGGACTCCGTGACGCACCAAGCACGGAGAACACCATAGCCGGATTGACTTCCTTCGTCTGGCGTCGCGACATCCCCGTCCAGCGGTGTTGAAGCGCCGTCTGCAGGGGCGCATAGATGACGGTGTTCTTCACGCTCTTCGCGGCGTCTTTCTGTGCCGAACGGTCTCTGCGGGAATTAAGTGCTGTGAGAGATCGACGCAGGTCCTGACAGAACGCAGTGGGGACGCACGGCGCAATGTAGTCATGCTGCAGCAGGTCGCAGAAGATGTAGCCTAGGAGGCCGTAGGTGCCCCCGGAGTAGAAGGGCTTGTTGAGTCTTCGGCAGGCGTCGTTGAGGCGTATCTGAGGCACGGTCGCCGGCGGTCACGGTTAGTAAGCCTTGGAGCCAATAAAAGCGTCCGAAGAGCACACGTACCAGGGTAGCTCGATCGACGTCAGTGACGCACACCATGTCCACGCCCGAAAGCAGTGTGTCTAAAGCATCGTTTTCGAGGACAGAGGGGTCCGACTGCGTCTCCACTGCGACCAGAGGATTCAGGTTCTCAATTCTTGCTTTAGCGGCGTCCACCCTCTGCGAGTGACACGGATCGTCAGCACAGAAGTCGAGCACCACAGTGAAGCGGCCAAAGGAAACCTAAACCGGCGCCTGCCTGTACTTCGAGCAGTTCGCTCTGCACACGGCGGAGCGCCGATGCCTATACTCGTCCATGCCAATGAGAATGAGCGTAGGATCGGGGCCCTGAGCGCGCCCACGCTCTGCAGCGTCCAGTCTACAGAGGGGGCCATACGTGAGAGCGCAGCACGCCTGGACGCGCCAGAGACGTTTCCTCCCGGACAAGCTTTGAGTCCGTGCTTACCGTGTGGGGAAGGCTCCCTACAGTGCACCCGCATAGGCCCCGCCGCAAATGGGAGTCCCAGCACGGCGGCGCCGAACCGCCCAGCCGCATGCCGCTGAATTTCACGTCGCTGAGAGCCCGAGGGCGACTCCGCCTCGCGCGCACGACGTATGGGCTGAGGCCCGCTGGGTCGGACAGCACTCGTGGCCCGTCCGTGCGCGTCCCTTCCGCACGGCGAGCCCCACGGCTCCTATCTCTCCTTCAACCTCACCTTTTTGCCAACATCCTCATCCCGGTAGAAGAAGCCAGAGCCGAGGTCTTGCTCCACGACATCGTCGGGATCGGCGACGACGAGCTTGCCTATGCCTGCCAGCACGATATTTTTGATCGCCTCGGTCGCCACGCCCCGGAGGCGGACCACCAGGATGGTAGCGTTGCGCATCCTATAGAGGACCAAGAACGGACGTCAGTGCCAGTCTGCCAGTCTCATGATCCCTCGCCGCGCGCTGGAGAACGCGGGCCCGCGTCCAAGCATAGCACACAGATGACACAGTGCATGCAAGAGGCGTCGCGAAGCGCCACACCGAGACCTCATGAAGAGTCTGCTGATGCAAATGCCCCCATGCACGGGTCGATAAGAGACTCGGCGCGCCAATGGCGGCATGGCTATCTGAGCAGGGGCTCGTACGGTTTCCCCAGCGGGGCAGTGGGAGCAGTTGCGTATAGGGTCGCGCCAAAGCTTCCTAATAATACACCTATAAGCCTGATCCGGGGTAGTGTGAAGCCTTTACCATCCTTTGGCGCGGCTATCGAAAAACCCACTCTAAGCCTGTCGTAGAAAGTAGAGTTCTGGAGGGAGGGCTAGTAGCCTTCTGCAGAGGGCATTACAGTTGCCGCGACGAAGGATGGTAGAGGCAGTCACACTTATCTCATTCTCACCATTTTTCTAGAGTCCACGGTCTGGATATTCTGATCGGCATCCAGTGGACTTGATGTTGGCCGTTGAACTTGAGGGCCGTTGTCCAGTAAATAACTCAAGCCTACCGAACTCACCCAAATTTGTCCAGACATGGATCAGGCCTACAACAATTGCCAGAAATCACAGAAAAGGCTCAGACATTCCCGCACCCTGGGATCAGGCATGCAGTTGTATTGTCATGAGGCCCGTCGCGCCGCTGCAGGGACCGACCCGGGGCCCATGTGATATGAGCGGGGGGGGGAAGGCGAGAAAGAAAGCGCACCTTTGCTGGGCCTCGAGACCCCAGAGCCGGATCTGCCTGTCGTACACGGCCGCTTCATCTGTGCAGTTGGGAAGAAGGAAGAGGGGAGGAGAACAAGGCAAGACAAATGGAGTCAGTCAGCGTGGCGTTCTACCGTCTAAGGTGGACAGGGCACAACGATGATGACGACGACGCCATTCGCCATTCATTAAATCAAGGCTGTGGGTCAATGAAACGTATGGAAGTGGAGACAAGGCCACCGGGGCCTTTAGTCGGAGTGGCGGATATGTCATGTTATGTTCGGATTCCCTGGGTCTCTCTCACTGAGAGCCCTACGCGTTCCGCACAGCGCCGTGCGTTGTCCATGGGGCCCTGTCAAGTGTCTGATCAAGAAGACCCACCTTCGGTTATGGAGAGGGGGACGGCCGTTGTGCCTGGATCGAGCGTAGCCATAGTTGCTGGGCTTGACGACGAAGCTTGACCCACGCGTCCGCTGAATATCGTTCCGTGAGAGCGCGTTGATTACTTGCACGCGGGGAGGCCGCTTCTAGGGCGTTTTCCGCCTTCGTCTTAGTCTCTCCCGCGCCGGACTTGCGGGGCAGCGACGGGGGGCGGGGGGGTCGTGGTGGTGGCGGGAGCTGTGGAAGTTGCAGGAAGAACGGGGAGCGGGCGCGTGACCGCGGGCAAGAAGGTTGCGTCTCCTTTTCGAGACGACGCCCGCCTAATCTCGGCCGTTGCCGCCCGCGCGCCCTGCCGCGGCACAGATAACCATGTGGCGCCCTGCCCGGCGCCGCGGAGGAAGGTTTTGCGTTTAGTATAGTAACTAAGTAAGTATACGTTCGTGCACACCCTGCCACCCAACGCAATCTCCACCCTCGTCCCGGCCGTGCCTTGGGCGGCCTGCTACGAGGATCGCACGAGCGCAACCCGGCGCGAGCGTGGCACTCGCTCGCATGGGTGCAGACGATCCAGGGAAAGGCATGCCGACTTCCGGCGAATCAAGGGCCGACTGATGCATATCCCAGGCCAAGCAATCTCAGGCTCATGGCCAGTCCTTACCAGCTCGCGTGCCCATGCAACTCCAGCTGACTACAAGCAGCACAGACCCCGAACGGGACAGGTACGTACCACGGAACCATAATGAACTCACCTAAGTGTGGGAGGCACATACATGTTCATATCGCTGAGCCGTACATCGCACGCCCCAGACCATCAGCAGGTTGTCAGCGGGTGAGAGGGAGGCACTGGGCAGGCATGAGCAGCGGTAGCGGTAATGATAAAATGTAAATGTAATACACATTGAGCGATTCAAGCTTCAGCTTCAGCAAGGACACAGGCACGGGCATAGCACGACGGGACACAGCAGCAACAGGAAGTACGGTGAGTAGTGTATGATACGATTGATATACGGGTATGCATAGCAGGCGGGCGAGCGAGCAAGTAAGCAGTAAGCAGTAAGCGGGTGCAGCAGGCAAGCAAGTCAGTACGTAGACAAAATATAGCACCGACCGTCCGACCGTCCGTCCCGGGACGACCTCCCGAGGCCATAAACGCGCCTCGAGGCTACGACGCCCGGGATCGCCCCGTACACGACATACTTAATAAAAAACGAAGGAGCCACAATCACAATGCGACGATCATCGTCTGTGGCCAAGAAAGGCGCGGGGGGAAGGCAGAGGCAGAGGGCAGCACGGAGTCCGCATCCGCATCCGCACCCGGCGCGGCGCTGCACTAGCACTGAGCAGCCGAGTCTCAGTTGACCATGAGCGGCATGCCGTTCTCGTTCGATGCGCCGTCCCGGTCGTCATCCAATCTGCCATGGCGCGCGTCAGCTTCTCGCATCCATCTCGAACACTCGAGAATCAGAGGCCCTCGCGAGACGGAGAGGTGTGGGTGTGGAGGGGGGAGGGGAGGGGCGACTCACAGGTAGTTGCGTTCGATCTCCGACAGGATGGACAGGAAGTCCCCTGCGCAGATGAAGACACGGGCGCGTGTTAGCCAAGCCGCGCACGGAGGAAGTACTGGGAAGTCGGAAGTCGGCGGGCTCGGGACTCGGAACTCGGGATGCGGGAAGGAGAAGACGAAGGGGGGTGCAAGGAGGGATGCAAGCGGAAATGGTAGGCGCAGCGACAAAAGCCAACGAACCGAAACGAAGAACATGGGGTAGGTGGGAGGCAGGGGGGAGGGGAAGAGAAGAAGGCAGAAGCTCACAGAGGTAAGCATGCGCGCGCGCCGCGTCCAGCAAGGTGGAGGCGACGAACCGGACCTTGTGCACCTATTGGTATTGGTTCCAGTCAGCACATCGGCCCCGACGGGGCCAGAGAACGCGCGCGCGAGCGAAGATCGTCGCTACCCACCAGAGAAGGCCCGTTCGTGGCGATGGACTGGATAGGGATGCTGAATGGGAGCACGATCGTTAGCCGTTTGAGCACAATGCAGCCATGTATCACATGGCAATAGCAACGGCATTGGCATAGGCACCTGCGCCGACGCACCTGTGGAGGATGCTGAGGAGATCGCTCGCGACCAGTTCGCGGTCCTCGGCCGCCCTGTGCTCGTCCATGCTCCCTTGCAGCGACGTGACGAGCTCGTCGCGGTACTGCTCGATGACAAAGCGGACCAATTGCTAGCACATGCACGGAGCGAGTAGAGACGCATCATGTCAGCCGCCAGCGTGAGACACCCAAGCCCGTACCCGTTCGTTCGGATGGGCACAAACGCACCTGCGTCACATACAGGTTCGCCTGCATGACCAAGAACGGGTTGAGCGCGTTCGCCCGCGACGCGTTCGGGTTGTCGAAGAAGTCCCTGACCTCCGTGAACGCCGCCTGCCGGAATCCCGCCCCGCCAAACTCGGGCGGGAGGTGCGACTGCGAGTGCGCAAACTTGAGGCGGAGCGGGTCCGGCGCGTGCCCCAGCGCGGACACGATGCGCGAGTGCAGCGCTTGCACCTCCTCAAGGCGTGCGGTGAGGAACTGGCCCTGTGGGGGCGACCGCTTGTCGACCCGGATCCGGACGAGGATCTCGCCGAGGAGCGCGAAGATGCGTGAGATGTAGTTGAGCCCGGACACTATTGCGGTCTTCCCGTGGGGCTGCGGGAGGTATGCGCTGGGGGTGATACTGGCGTAGAGCAGGTAGACGGCGCCAGCGGAGCAGAGCAGGTTCCAGGGAGCCGATCCGAGAGAAGGGCAGCGCGGCGCAGACGAGCGAAGACAGAGCACGATGCGCGCAACGCACGATGGGCACGGGTAAGGGGTGGTTAATCCTCGGGCAGGCGTCGGGGGGTCGTGACCACTTACTATTCGTCGTCGAGCTCTCGTGGAAAATTACACGTGGTGTCCTCATCTCGGAGGCAGATCGGGCGGCCCAGGAGGATGGACATGGATTTATCCGCTATACGAGTCAGATGCGCCCGAGGTCAGCATCGATTAGGATAGAGTTACTCCGGCTGATCATGCAGACACCGCGGAGAAAATCAAGATGCTCACCCCCAAATAGCAGCCAGAACGTCCTTCGACGGACTTCGCACTCGATGTAGTCAAGTCCTTCGTACGACGACTCCTCGTGCATGCGGAGGGTCACGGCAATGTGCGCAGCTTCCCCAAACGCTGCATGTTGCGTCGCATCATGGCCTTCGCAGAAGTGATAGCAACTGTCGCTGTACAGAGAGGCACGCATGTAAGCATGGGAGAACGCATACGATGGGGAGCGAGTTCTCGAAAAATGACGTACAAGTACCGGATTACGACGTGCATCGAGGTTGGTGGGTCGTAGGACGCGACCGAGATGTGTCGACTGGCCTCATGGCAGGTCTGCGCGAGCTTCCGGACCGCGTGGCGCTCCATGGGCAAATACGACCGCGGGACCTGTACAAGGGTGGACGCGACCGTGGCCATGACGAGCGCGAAGAAGAGCGGATCTCGCTCCTCCCGGCGTGCGTGGATGTCCGCCATAAAGGACGGCTTGTGCACGCACGGCGTTAGTGGGTAGACAAAGTCGAAAAAGAGGGCAATAATGAGGAGAATGGTATCGCGCGGCGCAACGTCTTCCAGCCGGTGCGGGCGGTAGTGGTATGAAAGAGGGGGTATAACGGAGGGCGGGAGAACAGAAAGCGCCTGGTACTGCTTGTACGACCAGTTGTGAAGCGGGTACGTGCTGAACTGGTCCGAGGGCGACCCACACTGTGGGGGCTCGTCTTGACGCGGCGACGAACGCGAGGACATACCCATAGCCATATGCTCGGGCAGGCGCGAGTTGCCGAAGGATGAGGGCACAGTCATGGTGAGCGGCGGAAACTGGGAGTGGAATCCGTCCGCAGCGATGGGATAGCGCGAGGGCGGCAAGGCTGAGATGCCCTGGACCGAGCCTAGGGATGTATCAAGGAATGGAACTTGTGCGGAGGCGGCAAGCGCAGTCTGAGTTGGGCTCGCTGCGCTCTGGGACGTCGAGGCAGGGGAGCGCGGGAGTTCGGAGCCATTTTGGTTTTCCTGCTGAGCGGCCGCGGCCGCGGCTGCTGCCTCTTGGAGTCTGCGGAGGTACCTGGGGACGCACGACGAAGATTGGAAAGCTGGAGGCGAGACGTGCTCGACGCGAGGACTCACAAGTTCGGCGGGCCTCGCTTCTTGGGCTGGTAGTCGTAGGTGCAGGGGATGCCGAGGGTGATGCAGTGCTTGCAGGATCCCTTCGGATCGTCCGGATTCTCGCGCGCACATCTAACCTTGCGCGCACGGCAGGCATCGCAGCCTGTGGAGAAGGTCAACGGCGCAAGGACGGGAGCGGTAGGAGGGGAGTGCGCACTCTGTGATTGCCGCCTGGAGGAAAGCAGGGAGAGGGCATCGGTCAGCATGGGCGGCTCGGGAGAAGGGGAAAGAGACACAACATGGCGAAGCTAGGCGGAGGCGGCGGATTGGCGGAAGTGGGGAGGGGTGCGGGGTAGAACAGAGACAGAGGAGGGACTGCGGGACGGGGCGGGGCAAGAGGGACGGGCTGAAGGGGAGCGGGGAAATCTCGGAGAAAGGGCGACTGACTTTCTCTTGATCTTGCTGGATTCGGACGGGTCCTTGGGACTGGGGTCGTCAGAAGGGGGTGTGGGCGATGTGGATTCTTTTTTTGTCCGTGCGGAGGGCATGGTCGAGGGAGAGGGAAGAGGGAGGGGAAAGAGGGCAGGGGCTGGGCGTGGGCGTGGAGAGAGGCCGGGCTGGGGACCGAGGGGGAGGAAGCGCTGGGCGGGAGAGGCGTAGGGACAATCACGGTGACGGTGGCGATGGCGGGATACTTATTCGCTCGCGCTCGCAGGCACGGACGAGACGAAGAGCCAGAAGCGAGGGCTACGGCCGCGGGCAAGAAAGAGGCGTCATGATTTTGAACGCGTATTGTTTGTGCGCGTGTGGGCAGCTGCTGCTCCTGCACGCCTCGGTTGGTTCTCCGAATCCGAACCCGAATCCGATCCCAGCAACCTCAGGCGAAACCAATTCCGCGCACGCTCGCGGACGTCGCAGTCACAGTCCATCTGGCCTCCGCATCTGCCTCGAGACCCGGCATCTTTCCCATTCCCAATCCGGCCTTCTCGTTCTCTTCCGCCCGACAAATAATCCTCGACATCCCACCCCATAACGACTCCGTCACGCGAACACCAGACCCTGCCCCCCCGGCTCATCTCCGGCCATTCCTCCGCCCCCTCCCTCGGGCCCCCGTCCCCTTTCCCGTCCATCTCGATCTCAATCAAGGTTATCGTCGCATGCTCCTCCTCCCCTCCGCACGCGCCCACCTCCTTCCCCGTCCAACAAACACTCGACGATGAGCTGCCCTGGGATTATTTGCGCTGCCATTACGACAGCCGCGCTCCTACTCTACTCTATCCTCCATCCAACACTCCACCCCCCGTTTTGTCCCCTCGCTGCGTTCCGCCAGCCCTCCTCGATGCGAAGCCCGTCATCCCCGCCCCCCCTGTCGCAACCACTCGCCCTCACTTGCGCCCGTCCAAAGCCAGTCAGAAGGGACGCTGATGCTCCTGCTTCTCGCCTTCTCCGTGCACGTGAACGACCGCGACCACCCTCATCAGCCGGCCCATCCGCCGCGTACGCTTGTCCAAGCACCAGAAGCCCCAGCCCCTCCTTTTGGCACGCGCGACGACCGAACGCCCTCCCCGCATGATCGCAGGGCCTTCGTCCAAGCCGACCCGGGCGGCAGCCCAGCGCCGCTTCCTCTTCGATCGGAACCGTCCACAGGGATCACCAGTCTTCGGGGCCTTTAACCTCGTCCAGCATTAGTGCTAGTAGTAGTCCCGTCGCCAGCTGCATACTGCGTGCCCCCGAAGTCGTCGTCGTCGTGCCTTCCCCCCGTCGCCCGGAAGCGCCTCCATGCGATGTGCCTGGCGAGCGTAGGCCCGGGCAGAAGGCCGAGCTCAGACAGCATCGCCTTCGCGCGACGCTCGTCGAGCCACCCGTTCGTGTAGTGCTCGCGCACCTGGCGCGCGACGCGCCGCCGGAGCGCCGCCTGTGCGGGGTCCGTGAACTGCACCTTGCCCTTCATGAGCTGCTTCCAGAACCGGAACGCCATGACGGGGTCCTCCGCGCGCAGCGCCGCGACGACGCAGTCCCGCCCCATGTTCGCCGTCGGCCGGATCCCCGCGTCGATCATCGTGTCGACGATGTCCCGCGCGTTGTCCAGCTGCGCCCCCGGGGTGGCGGGCGCCGACCGCCCGGACACCGTCCCGTGCAGGAGCGAGCCCATCGTCTTGAACGAGAAGCGCTTGAGTCCTATCGCGCGCGCGTGTCGGAGGAGTTGCCCGACGAGCGGCGCGTCCCCGTGGAAGATCGCCCAGTGGATGACCGTGCCGAAGGTGACCGCGTCCGGGGTGAAGCCCGCCTTGACCAGATGGTGTATCCGCGCCGCGCCGGCGGTAGGGTTCGCCTTCGCGACGACGGATAGCGCGACGTTGACGTCGTACATGTCGAGCTTGATCCCGCGTGCCTTCATCGTCGCGAACACGTCGAACGCGGTCTGCTCCCGCCCCAGCATGAATGCGCCCCGCGCGAGCGCGTTGAGTCCATAGTGGTCCGCGGTCTCCAGCGACTGGTTGCTCGCGACGAACGCGTCAAACACGGTCTCGGCAAATCGTCGGAGGTCGCCTGCACGCTCGAGCAGCTCCGCACGCGTCAGGCCATCGAAGCCCAGCGCTCGACGGGGGCGAGTACTGCCTCCGTCTTCACTGTCACCCTCGCCTTCTCCAGCCCCAAGTTCGGGCACCGGGTCGTCCGGCGGCAGCCCAGACGCAACCCTGACGTCTCCGTGCGGGGGTGGGGGGGAAGGCGACAGCGAAGGGGTGTGTGGAGCGCCATCGTGTGCGGGGTGATCTTCTTCTCCGTCGGGGGAAGCCCCCACGCCGTCTTCGTCCTGATCGCCTGGTCCCGAAGCCGCCTCTGCGTCCGCGTCGTCCACATGGTTTCCCCGGGGAGGCTCCGGGATGGACTCGTTGGGCCACCGGTTTCGCACCGTGCGCATTGCGATCGCCTCTGCCTTGACGAACGCGCTAACGAGGCGGAGCATGACTGCACGGTGTCCTACGACGGCTGCCCTGTCGGGGCCCGTCGAGTAACGTTCCCAGAGCGCACGAGCGTGTAAGGTGAACCCGAGCGCAGCTGCGTTACTGATAAAGTCGGCGCGAATGGGAGGAGGAAGGGGAACATCCTCTTCCACGACTTGTTGGACGAGAAGGCGTGTGAGGTGGACGTTGCGGCTGTTCTGCTGAAGGTACTGCATGAACGAGAGTATGGTCTTACCGCGAGGAGGGGAGTAGGAGTGCGTGGCCTTGACCTTCCACGTTGCGCGGTAGACAACTTCCACAAGCTCAGGTAGGTTCACATGCATTGCCGCGTCGTAGAACGCCTGGAGGATAGGTTCAGAGACAGTGAAGCCGTCTGCGCGCTGGAAGAGAAGGAGGAAAGTAGATGCAGCTGTCCTGATATCTTCCTCGTGAGGGTCCATCAGCGTGGAGGCAACCCAGTCTTCGATAAGCTGGGCCAACGGGTGCGAGATGTCCTTGCGAGTAGATACCTCAGGCATCAGAAGCTCGGAGGCACGCGCACTCCATCCATACGCCAGACAAGTACGGACGAGGGCGGAGAGAACGATGTAGACGTAGTCCTTGGACGATATGTCGGTGGCGTTGATCGCGTCATTGTTGAGGTGTTCGCCCGAGACGAGCTGGGCGAGGAGCGCAGACGCCTCGGATTGCCTGCCGTCTTGCGCGAGAGCGAGAATGCCGCGGAAAATCGCCCAGAGAATTCGAGGAACGAGGACCCCCGAGCTGGACCTCTCCCAGAGACTGGGAGGTATGTTCGCTGACGGGACAGGCCGCCCAGGCAATGCATCGGTGAGCCATGGTGCAAGCACGCTGAACAGCTCTCCATCTATATCTCTATCCGGGGGGTACGCAGCCACAGCACGCGCGATGAAGACGCGAGACTGTTCGGGGACGAAGCGCATCCCGTCCTTAGCCCTGAGCGCGCGGAGAAGCAGCAATATCTGGTTCTTTGTGATGGCCTGCGCTATGGCGAATTTCCTGAGCAGGACGACGATGATGAAGCGTCCTCGGAGGTTGCTCTGGTGTTCGCAGATGTAGATTGCGTCCTCGACAAGGTCGGGCACGATATCTCGACCTGTCCAGCGCCCCTTGAGCAGGTCACGAACGACGACTTCGACGCGGTCTGCGGTCAGCTGCTTGAGACCAGAGGGACTGCGGAGTTTCCGGAGGTAGAGGTAGTTGGCGATGGGACGCAGGTGGAACTCTTTATCGGACATTTGCGACAGTCGTCTCCCCTTGTTGTGGTCTGGATCGCGAAGCATCTTGGGCGCGGACGTCGTGATAGTGGAATCATTTGCGCTGGGGGTGGTCTTCGTGTCGGTGGGTGCATTCTGTAGGGTAGTTCCTGAGCTGGCAGGGCGCGCATGGCGGCGGGAGTGTGTTTCGGGAACAGGGAGGCGGGTAGAGTGTTGTTGCGCGAGAAGGTTGGAGAAGTGGCGCTGTGCATGTGCTCGCAGGAGTTGGTGGCGACAAAAGAACATAAAGTCAACTGAATCCGGGAGACCGTGCATCAACTCAGGACAGCCTGCGCGCGAGTATCGCAATTACGACGCACCTCATACCGCAAATCCTCTCCACAACTTTTCGGCCTCGCCGGTAGGATACCACAAACACGGCGCGAGGAGGGGAAGCAGGAGGTCTGGAAGTTTTTGCCCGCGACGAGAGAGACGAGCTGCACGCCGTCCGTCCAAGCGCCGACGTCAGCAAAGCGTCCGTGACGAACGCGTCACACCGCGCCGGTCACTCTTCCCGGCACTTCCCGACCGATACGGACCAGGAACGGAGCACAGGTCCGTCAGTTGACCACCAATTTGTGTCTGCAGACTACCATCTTCGACACGCCCTCTTCCTCTATGAATACGTTCATTCCCCGGAGGAGTTGACTTTTTCGGGGCCGATATCAAACCCGTAACGTCACAGCGCTGTTTCACGCTCGTATCTTTTCACCGAAACCCACCCCAACATTGGTCAGTCACAGACTCACATTCATCGACGTCTTTCGCTTTTTCGTGATTTCTTTTCTTGGGGCCGCCGTAAGGCGCACGTTCCAATACCCCTGGACATCTCTACGGCCTCAGTAGAATATCGCTCACAGCCGACTACCCTCTAACCCCTCCGTTGCCGCCGCTCACTGGCCGTCCGTGTGTCGTGCTACTTCCAGCGCAATTAATCCTCGGATAATCATGAGGTCATCAGCTTCCTACGATTCTCTATACCAAGTCGTCTCCCTTCTAAAACCTCCGTCCCAAGTTAGTCTACTGACCACTGCTTCTGCCATTCAGTTGCCACGAAGTACACTTGCCATCTTCGACCAGCTACATGCAGCCGCTCGTACAGTCCTTGTGAACCACGCTCTCTGACATGGGAATCCCAACTATGAGCGGGTCCGATACCGACCGCTGCGGCGACCGCGTCTTGTCGACACTGGGAACGCAGAGCACGTCGCCCTGATCGGCACCTATGTCGAGGCCAGTGGTCTCCATGTCCCCTTCCCAAGTTGCCGTAAGCCCGTGTCAACGTCTATACCTGCAGACCACTGCAGTGATCTTGACACCCAAGAAGCGCAGGCTCGGCTATCGCCGCTCCTCTGAGCACGAGCAGCCTTTGCGACAGCCCGGCCTAGCCGTATATATTCCGAGCCAATCTCGTCCCTCTGGTTCCGGGCGATGGACTCGCGGCTCCGCGGATGGAACGTTCTCCTAACCCGCCCAGGGTGCCTGCTGACGTCCCCAGCGTACGGCAATCCGCGTCATGCGGATGATGCTCGGGGCATCGTGGCTCGAGCACGGAAGAACTGGGCGTCGCACCGTCCAGTGTTACGCTCTCCGCTACAAGTGGTCCAGGTGGGCAATTGCAACCCGCTGCCCGCGCGCGTCCGTTTAACCATAGGGTGCTTTGTTTAGCTCAAGCTCTCTCAAGCTCTCTTTGTGCCTGCTCCAAAATGTCTCTTGGGGCGCAATAGAATCGCTGTGGACGCGGGCCTGTGGGCCCAAACCTTGCCTGCCCTCCGCGAGTGCCCGAATGAATGGTAGGTTTTTGGCGCCGACCCACGACTCGCCCGGTATATAGTACTGAAGCAATTCCGCTAGGCCAACGTCGTGCACGGACGTTGTTAGAATGTTTGGGCAATCCCTTGTCCTAATGTAGGAAGTTGCAGGAAGTTGCATAATCGGTGATCACCATGCTAAGCGGTGAGAGCGGGGCGTGGATTTTGCGCTGAACTTGCAGATCGACGCCCGAAGACCCGATCAGTGGTGTGACACTGTGCATCTCGATAGCTTGACCTGCTGGCGGCGCCTGCTGGAGATGCATTAAAATGCCGTGGGATGTCTAATTCACGGACACACGAAGGGGAGTAAACCTCGGAAATACCACACGGATAAATCCTGGTTAGAAATGGCTCGGATGAGTATGGTGTTCCATAAGAGAACTCAAATGTCATTGAGCTAATATCACGTGTCAGTCTTAGCTTCCCGCTGTACAAGCGACGGGCGAAGAGGGCGAAGAGGGCCAAAAAAAGGCAGAGTCTAGACCAAGCGATTAGGTTCTTGCACCCCTTCCATTTTCGGAACGACACCCTGGCTCGGCAATGTGCGGCGAGGCGCCACTCGGAAAACCAAGTTGCCGGCGGGATTCTTCTGACCCTCGGACCAGCATGCTTCAGAAGACGGAACACACTTTGTTGGATTATTTCTGGACAGTCTCTTGCTCGTCTTTTTCCCGAACTCCCACACCGGCCAAGATAATGGGAATCTCACTCTCACGACAGAAAATTTTCGCGTTGGGGAGCGAGAGGGAGCCAGTCCTCTGGCAGCCGCGTCTCCTTCACAATTACCGGGGTTTAGAACAACGGTATGTCAAAAACATAGCATCGAAACATATTACGCGGCCTAGGTCATTTCAGGCAGCTCCTTCCACATGGACACGAGGACTATGCCTGTCGTGTCCGTTGATCCCCTGAGGCACAGCAGGGACGAGCTAATAAAACGTGGATGAAGTCCTATTCAACGAACCGCGGAGAAGAAGCAGAACACTCAAGCTAGCTTCCGCATCAGCTCGACGCGGCCCGGCCTCATCATGACCAGCCGCCTGTGCGCCCCGTCCGCAAATCTCAGATGGCTCGTCTCCACGGTGGTGCGCTCTCTCCGTCCGTTCCAAGACCAAGACCGTCGTTCAGGTGGAGGTACGGAGTGTGCCGCGACCGTAGGTGTGTCTCGGTTGACGTAACCGGCCCCCGGCGGGGCCCTCAGCCGAGCGCATACCCGAGGGGAGGCATGATCCGCCGCAGGCACGAATGACAACGGACGACGAGGGCCGCGCTCGCGCCGCACCCAGACGAGCTGCGTCACCGCTGCACCGCTGCACGCTGGCGGGAAATGCGGTACGGGGGGCCTGGAACAAGGATTCTGTTTGGCGGTCTCTTGCGCCAGGACTAACCTCGACTCGATCCACTATTTAGGTAACCACACGACGAGGATGCGGTCAGATCGCGCGTGAGGCCAGGCCCCGAGGATTACCAGGGGGCGAAACGGGAGAGCCGACGACTTCCACCCCGTTACTGATTGCACTCAGGCCGACGCCGACGCCGTGACGCAAGGCCCCTGAATGCGAGAGTCGGCTTTAGGAAAACAAGCCGATGGGAGGGGGGAGGTTGTCTGTCGAGTCACCGACCCTGTCGTCGGCGTGAATGACCCCCTGGCAAAATGAAAATTAAGCGTGTGGAAGGAAGGAAAAGGGTCCTCCGACCTCCGGAATCACAACCTCGCTTGTAGGTATGTTCCGATCGCGATCTCGGTAGCGACGACAACGAGGTTTACAAATGTCGCTGCAGGTGCCGGGTTCACTGTGCTGGACCGTGGACGCTTTGATCGTTCCTGCACACTCTAACTGAAAGATATTCAGTCAAGCCGCCGGCGGCTCAGAGAACGATGTGGATTGGTTTCAACAGTCACCGTCTGCGCAGCGGATACCCCCTCCCCCCCTCATGGGTCCGATTCAAGCATCTTGACTACATTGTGATGAAATAGACATTTGTTGCTGCTGACAACGCCTGATTGCGAAATGTTGGCCTTCGAACCACCCAGCGGACAGCAGTATTCCAGGAACACCCCGATTGCGAAAATGCTGCGTGGAGCAAATTGGCACAGTGACGATCCTCCGACTGATCGTGGCCCCTACTGAACGCCGACTGGGGGACCTGACGGAGAGAGGGCCGACGGAACCATCGGCGTTGTGTCGAACCGCCAGCAAGATGTATACGTATGCATGTTCCCTTTTTACAATTTCAAGCCGTTGACGGAAATCCTCCCCTAGAGTCTCTTATACGATTGCTCAATTTACGAGAACCACATGGATGTGCAATGGTACGGAACAACAACCTGTCATAGTATTGGCAGCGAGGACACTCGGAAAGAAGAAACCAGTGAAACCATGTCGAAGCGCTCGACGAGGAGGAGCAGCATTTGCATTCCAGCACTGGGTCTCGAACAATTCTGCATGGAAGGCTTATCACTGTTAAGGACGAGTTTCTCTCTGTCAAGCTCCGCCAGGCCCCAGTGACGTCCATCTGGACCGCCGCCAGTATTCATCCCTGACTCGCAGTCCAGGGGTAGCGCGACTAGTACGGCGACAGCAACCATCACGCCACCATGCCCCAACGGAGAGACGACCGAACGGGCGAAAAGGATACCTAGAACTAAACGGCGCAAGTCATAATGTGTAACGAACTCCGACGGAGCCGCTTACCGCGTTCCCTTCCAGCTATCGATGGACAGGAATGTTTCCAGAAAATTCCGACGACACCGAAACAGGCTGGAAGCAGACAAGACGAGGCACGATTGGCCTTAGTGTTCTTCAACGAACATGCTACTCGACATCCACGGTCATTGCTCGAACAACTGGAACGTGCAACGGGCGTACCTTTTGAGCTCCAAGTTTCGCGTCGCCTCACCCAGGTGCAGTCCTCGAAACCGTGGCGAACCAGGGCGTTCTCGCCATGATGCTGTAATAGCAACATTCTCGACAACCCAGGCAGGACCTGAGTCTGAATCGATAAAAAACGATGGCCGGTATAGAGAGGCGAAGCGGGCTTACGCGTTGGCATGTAATTTATGCATGTTTTCTCTGGCATTGTCTCTCTGCGTAAATTTGAGAACGATTACGAGCAACTTCAAGTACTTCGAGGTGGGAGGCTGACGCAAGTCCCGCTGGCACGTAAAATACTTCCTGTTCCATCGAAGGCACCACTATATCCAGGCCCACTGCAAAGATAAAACTCAGTCAAAAAGAGGCAAAAATGAGGCAATGTTCCGTAAAGAGAGATGGCAGTGCTTCTGAGAACGAACTGTGCAGTCTGTGGCGGTTGTCCAAGTTGGAAGGAACTCGCGGGCGCTTGCCAATCAAAACACCGTTACAGGGCGCTCGTGGCAAATCGGGCGCTAGGCTCTCACGTATGCGACGTGCGTCTGGGCGCAGCCACGCAACGCCAATTTGCACACTCCGTTTTCCTGCTTGTTGAAGTTGTTCTCCCTGGGTTGGACGGTCTCTGGTATTCTGGGCAACGCTAGGAAGGTTACTGTCTCCGTGGCAGGATGGGCGCAGGACAGTCAACAGCATCACAGATCCCGCCGCGAGCCCTCCATGTTCTCCGTGTCACTCCTTCCTCGCCCGCGTCACGAACAACCATCGAGCCTTACTTCGACTTCGTTGTCGGGTACAAGGGAGACTCGCTCGATACATACAACACCATCGACGCCTCCGAGCTCGAGCGGATAGTAGAGAGCCATGAGGGCCTCACCATCAGCCTTCTCGTCTGGAATAGCAAGTCCCAGGAGACCCGCAGTGCGTCTACTGCTTTCCGCTATCACTCATGCCTTCCAATTTACACGTCTATCCTCGTTCCCTCTCAGCCGTACCGATAACGCCTTCGCGCGACTGGTCTTTGCCGCATGCGAACCTACCGGACCCCCAGGAGCCGGAGGCTACCGAACGAAAACCTTCCCTCCTCGGATTGAGCATGCGCATGTGCCAGCCGGAGTTTGCGATGGACAACGTGTGGCACGTTCTCGACGTCCTCGAAGGCAGCCCCGCCGAAAGCGCGGGGCTCGTCCCATATGGCGACTGGATCATCGGCTGGTCCGGCGGGGTGCTCAGCGCCGAGGGCGACTTCTATGATGTTGTCGAGGCGGTGCGTCATGTTCCCTGATCTGCCCCCTCCCCCCTTCTTCCCCCCTTCTCTTCCTGCGCCAAGTGCGCTTCATTTCCGTCCGCATGCATGTGGCCCGAGCCGTGTTGCTCACACGTCGTTACGACATGTTTCGCAGCACATCGACAAGCCGCTACGGGTGTACGTCTATTCTTATGACTTCGAGTGAGTGATGTGCCTGGCTTTCTGCTCGTGCCGCGTCCTGTCTAACGCCGTGCGCAACAATCCGTTAGCACTATTCGCGAAGTCGTTGTGATCCCCAACCGTCACTGGGGCGGCGAAGGTTTGCTGGGCTGCGTCTTTGGGTATGCACTCTCCCATTCTGAACTCGCTTTCATTGCCTCATCGACCCTCGATCACAGATTCGGTCTGCTGCACCGCATACCCCCGCTTCCGGCGGACCGTGAGCCCGGTGCGACACCCCCCGAGTTGGCGGCAGAGCACGAGGAGGAGGACGACTACGAGGAGCACCGGCTATTCGTGCCTGCGGATCTCCCGGGGGCCGCGGAAACGCCTGAGGAGCTCGAGGAACGCATGCAGTGGGAGCAGGAGGAGTGGGAGCGGGTGCAGTCATATGGCCATAACTATGTGCATGACCACGACCCTGCCTATCAGACTTCTTCTGCGTATCCCGGGCGGGCCGGTGTGTTGCGACCCGGAGATGGCCATGGACACGAATACCCAGTCCGACCGCAAGGACATGGCTACGATGCGGAGAGTAGTGGCAGCGCGTCTGCATCTGAAGCAGATGTGGAGACGCCCCATCCACCCCGCGAACAGCAGCAAGGGGCGCATCCCTTGGGACATGGGCATGATCACCACGGCCACGACCACCTTAATCTCGGCCACGACCACCATGGCCACGACCACCACGGCCATGACCATGACCATGACCACGACCATGACCACAACCTTGCCCATCCACACGACGATCATAACCACATCCACCACGATCACCACCACGAAAATGACCACGGACACCCTCCGCATCCACCGTCCGTCCCCGCCCCCTCAGCCCAGCCACAACCGCAAACCCCACTCGCCCCAGTCCCTCGCGCCCCGCAACCCATCCGGTCGCCCCCTGGATCCCTCGCAAACGCAGTCCCAAGTGCGCTCGGAACGGCGCGCTCCTCGACGCCGACGCAAGCGCGTCCGTTCGGCGGGGCGGCATACATGAACGGTGATTCATCGCGCCACTCCTGAACGCATGAGCCCCGCACTCAACGCTTCCCCTCTCTTCCCTGCACGCTCACGCTCATCGAACGTTGTACATCCGGTAAACGCTTGGCGCATGTCCTCCCGCAGGATTGAACCTAGGTCGGAGCATGAGCCCCCGCGCGCCGTCGTGGATGGGCGTGGGCGTGGGCGTACATGTACATTCGGGGTCCCCGTCTCGCCCGTCCCCGGACTCCCCCGTGCGGAGGGCGAGCTGGGCTCGTGCGGCGGCGGAAGCAACTCCATCGAGAGACAATGACGACAACGAAGATGAAGACGAAGAAGGAGGAGACGGGGACGTGGAAGTGGACGACGCGACGACGGAGATGACGGACGCGACGGACGCGACCTCGACGTCGCAGGGCAGTCTCACGAGCGTCGACTAGAGCTCGAGCCTCGCCGTACATCCTCCTTCTCGCTTGTAACTTCCAGCTTCGGATTCCCAGCCTTCACATTCGCACTCTAGCACTCTAGCTTAGAGCCACATCGCTTTTGCTCTTGCTCTCGATCCCTGTGCGGCTGTCGCTTACGCTCTTACGTCGGTTCGTGCCGGACTTTGGGTCTTGGAAACTACATGTTGGGCTTTGGTTCTCTTTCTCTTTCTCGTTGTGTGTCACAGTCGTTGAGTCCCGTGTTGCCAGGGGATGCCGAGTAGGTTACATACGTATACCACGTCTGCAATGCTCTCCCTGCCCGCCTGCTTGTCCGTCGTCGTGTCCGTCACCGAAGCTCGAACATCCAACGTCAAACCCTCACAAGCTCAGTCCATAAATGCATATGCATGGCGCACGACCCCCCGACGAGGGTCAGTGCCTGACGGACGCTGGGACCTCGATTGAGCTCGGGGACGCCGCAGCGAAGTCGGAAGTCGTGGCCGAGGTTATTCACTAGTACATACTATTAGTATTTTACGTACCGTGCAAGTGCAAATCAGCCGCATCTAGCTTCCTTCCATTCCTCCTGTCTCCTGTCCGCACCCTGGCGATCTCCCCACTGATCTCCCTCTGGCGCCCCATTCATTGCTGTGTGGTGTGCGGGCCCCGCCCAATGCAAATAATATACCGATATCGAATGGCGCGAAAGCGGTCAGAGAAGGGTCTACTGTCACTTAAAGATGACGTCGATGAGCGTCGCTACTAGTCACGTCCGCGGCAGCGCCGCGAGCACTGGCAGGGCCGTAGGCGCCGATGTTACAGCACGGCCCCCCCCCCATGTCCGGCTCGCCCGCCTGTAGCTGCAGGGGTAGCCTGTGGTCTGCCGCTGGGGAGCATGCGAAATGCGAAGGCGAATATAGGAGCAGCATAGAGCATGGGTGCTTTCCAGCGGAGTGAGATGACGCAACGGCGTACAGTACTCGCGCACTGTATGTATGTGTGTACACGAGCTCCCCGAGTCCCAAGATACCCCTCCAATAAATCCGTCCACACACCCTCTACAGCACCCGTCCGGAAAGAAATACCGATACCAATATCAGGGTCAAGATCAAGCGCGGCGGCGAGCTGTAAGCTCGAAAGTTGAAGTCGAAACTGATCCAACCCGAACCAAAGGCATGCATGCACTGTCATGCATTCATGCGCGACCGGGGGCCGCTTCGCCGTCGCCCCTTCTGTCGTCGGCGATGAGGTTCTGGATGATCGTGGGCCACACTGCGCGCCGCGCGAAAGACAGGTTAATAATGCACATCTGAACGACGAGCGAAAACGAAGACCAAAACGAAACAAAAAAAGAAAAGAAAAAAGAAACGCAGACGCACCCTCCTCGAACCCGGGGAACCGCCCGAGCCGGAGCTGCTGCCCGATGTTGAGCAGCGGGCCCTTGCGCACGTCGAGCCAGTGCTCGAACATGTAGTTCACCTCGACCTGCCGGAGCCACGACCACGACCATGATCCATACGTAAGTTGGACGACATGAAGGGATAGGGGGATGGGCAAATGAGTGATGAGTGGGGAAAACAGACGGACCTTGCGGACGTCCTCGAACGCGACCGAGAACGCCGAGAACGCCTCGTGCACGACGTTGTCCACCGTCAGCGAGCGCACAATGTGCTGGAACGCGCGCTCCTTCAGGTCCTGCAGCTCCAGCTCTGCCCCCCGTCCATCAGCATCATCCACAGGCGCATGCATATGTATTACAGAGGAGAGCACGCACTGTCCGCGAGGCGGTAGACCGACTTGGCGCTGGGCGGGCGGGGCCGGTTGGGGTTCGCGAGCTCCCAATCCGCGATCCAGTCCTTGCGCGAGCGCGAGGCCGCCACCGCCGCGGGGTCCGCGAAGGAGCCGGACTGCGATTGCTGCGCACCGGCGCGCGCGAACGCGGGCGGCTGGGTCTCGGAGAGGGATAGGAGCGCGGCGGGCGTGGAGGTGGCGGACGTCGCGTGCGCGGCGGCGGGCGGCGCGGGCGGGGAGGACCCGAGGAAGCTCGAGGAGAGGGGGGCAAAGGTGATCGTGTCGGTGTAGATCTGTGTTAATTGGGGAGGAGGGGCACGGGCGTGGTGTGCATGTAGTCAGCGTGCGTTTAAGTGAATAGAAAGGCTGAAGGGTGGAGACGCACGTAGTAGAGGACGGCGCGGTACGTGGCATACGCGACGTCCCGCACGACCACCCGCGCCTTCTTCGGGCCCGGCACCACGACCTCGGGCTCGGGGAGGCTCTGGATCGGGATGGGAAGCATCTCGACCGGCCGTGGGGGTGAGGACGGCCCCTGCGTCTCCCGCTCGAGAGTGATCTCTGTAGTTCGTGGGGTAGAGGGATGACTCAGTTTCGGACGCGTATTCCGCACTGACTGGTCACGGTCTTGTTCGTCTGCGGCGTCCGGTCCCAGCACGTTATGGGTCTCCGATGTTTCGTCGTTTTCCATGGATGCCCGTTTGTTGCTGACCGTGCTACTCGATGGATCGCTACCGGTCGCGCCCGTTGACGTGCAGCGCAGCGCGGCGTCGTCGTTGTCGTCGTCGTTGAGTGTGAGTGGCGGGCCGGAGACTGGGACGTTGACTGGAGGGACCGCTTCGTCGATGGAGAAGTCGCCGTCGTTGTTGTCGAGCACGTCGTCGTCTTCGAAATCCGAGTCGTCGAACTGTTGGGCGAACACCCCGGCGTCGGAGACACTAGCGTCATCTGGCGAGGGGGGTTCGGGGAAGGCGAGGTCGGAAGCGCTTTCTGCGAATCCGGATCCGAACACTGATAGCGAGGCGATGTAAGAATGGCTGATAAGAACGGTAAAGCCTAGGACACGCACTAGCGTAGAAGTAGTCTACCCTTTGAAGAAGCCGTCGAGCTGCGTATATCTTCCGTGGCGGTCCTTTGCCGCGTTGAGGCAAGATGAACTCGACATCGGAATATAGAGGGCTGGGTATATGCTGAATGTAATGGTCCTCAGGATAGGGTAGGTGCACTCACTCATCTAGCATGCCGCCCATCGAGTCCAGGAGATCTCGAGGTACAGGATAACGAGGGATAGGGGACACAGGTGCCGGGATGACTGGTGACGATGTGATGGTGCATATAATCACAAACGCATCTTGCGATTTGACGGTCGTGGCCTGATAGTACACCACATCTCTCTTTGCGAATTGGGCCCAGCCCCAGTTCTGCGCCTACAGGATGGTATGTTACTTGAGCGTACGATGAAGCTCCCTGAAAGACCTACGCCAGGAAAGTGGAATGAGTGATCATGGGCATCCTTGGAGTTAAACTGCATGGTCCTGGACACACTAGTCGCGTCTATGAGCAAAGCGTAGTGAACTCATAGGATCTAGCTCACTTGCGGATCTCGAAGCCGAAGTTGAAGAGGCCCTCACGAGCCCATCTAAAATAAGATTGTAAATGAAACGCAAAGTCCGGAAAGCATTGCACTCACTTGCCATTGATCGAGTTGTCTCTTTCGGCTGCTGTTGGCTGCATTGAGGTGGTTCTCAGCGATCGTGTTAGGAAGGAGATGTGTGAACCGACCTCGCAGGCGAGATATAGGCTGACGAATGTTTGTCCTTCTGTACCAACGTTGCCCGAGTTCGCATAGAACAAGATCTGGAGCGGCGTTCAATCTCACGTTCATCGACTGCGCATCGCCCACGGCGGACTAACTTGCCATCGACCATCCCCGAACCTAGGCGATTTCGTGACTTTGGACTTGGCTTCGCCTTTGCTGGGGGTGGCGTAGACGGACAACGTTCGTTCAGCATGTGGGGCTAGAACACAGAGAGGCACAGAGACGAGAAGAACTAACCTGTTGTCGAACAGGTTTCTCAGGTTGCGGAGGGTCCATTCAAAGCGAATCGTGGTGCTTTCCTTAGCATCGGCTGCAGCCGGGTCCTGTTTGACACCATTCATCGTCGACACGATGCTGTGCACACCCTCAACCGCACACAGTTGTTCCTAGCTGCGATCCAATCGGGTGCTGCCTATGCTGTGGGACTCGGAGGTTTCGCTGGGAGAGATACTGGTAGGCGGTAGGTGGCTCGTGGCGGTGTCGTGGCGGTCGGCCTCGAGGAGCTCGACGCGGCAAGGTTCAAGCACTGCATGGAGCGCGTTTCAAGGCGCGATCGAGACCTACCGCAGACGGAAGCCCGGTCCGACAACACCGAGCCTTGCGATATGCGATCGCAAGCACTTGAAGCCAAACAGCTCACCACAAACGTTGCAATCAAACTTCCCAATTATCATTCCGCAACCGCCCGTTTGAAGAGTATACGAGATTCTACACTACGAGAAGAGGAACTGTTGTAATTCAGCGTCACCCATAGGACGCGTCGGGCGAGCGACCGCGTGCTCACGCTCCGCTACCATATGCTTACCGTAGTGCCTCATCCCGACGGACTCCCGTACCCCCCCTTTGTTAGCGTATTTAAGCACATTTGTATCTACGTTGTTCGGCACGCGTTTGCACGGGCAAATGCAATCGCACTCATCTTCGCTCTCACTCGTCTCTCTGCACTCGAGCACCCGCGATTTTCTACACAAACGCGTCACCTAGCCCGAGGGTCAAATCGCGGCACTGCCTAGTGGGGCCGAAGCCACTTGACAACCCGACGATCCAGCCACAATGATGACTGTGACCCCGTACCCAATGATGACAACCCCGTACCACGACCGCCCCACCCCATCCCGCGTTCCCGCTCCGTTCCCACTCCCGCATCCCCGTATCCAACACCATGGCCCCGTCCTCAATCGCCCATCTCAATGACGACAACTACGCTGAGTGGGTTGTCAGCATTGAGGCTCTCCTCACCTGCAACGGTCTGTAGGAGGTGACCTGTGCCCCTGCTACTGATACCCGTCCCACATGCGGAGAATTACAATGTTTTGAGGGGGTTGAAATAGAAAG
This sequence comes from Ganoderma meredithae, assembly GCA_022814645.1. NCBI lineage: Eukaryota > Fungi > Basidiomycota > Agaricomycetes > Polyporales > Polyporaceae > Ganoderma > Ganoderma meredithae. The sequence goes on along the minus strand of JAKLMY010000260.1, from coordinate 370 downwards.
ACAAATGTCAATGTAGAATGTCACATTTTGTACAGGATTCTACCATAGACAGAAATCAAAGTTTGACATTGTTCCGAATGTTGGCGAAAATTTACCTTTTTGGCCTGCATTCCGACCCACAGAAAATGTCATGTAGAACATCACGTTCTACGAAGTGCCAAACATCATTGAGAACTCAAAGTTCAAACAAAAGTTTAGCATTTAACAAAATTTCAAGTTTCACACCTGCAAAAATGTCCGATAAAAGCTGAAGTTCTCCTCAATGTTTACGACTGATTAGAATTTCAAGTTTTTCTTGTTAGGAACAGACCAGCCACTGAACCAGCTACACCAAAAGGGCGCAATGTCAAGCTTAGGCTTGACACTTGGC